>JZKD02S1747508.1:521301-545265 GCA_000966675.3 Picea glauca
CCCAACATGTTCACACAATAACTCAAACGCATTCATAAACCTCCAGAGTAACAAATTTAGTGGCAAAAACCGTAGTTCATAGGTAGATATCCAGATCAACTGGATCATGGATATTTTAGTGGTATCATAGCTTTAGTCCTGCCAGCCTGTGACTAAATTCGATGAGTTTAGCGGGTGAACCAGATTTTCGTGAGCATGTGGGTGAAGAATACCGATTTTCCTCCTCTCCCTCCTGGTTCTAAGGAAGAGGAAGAGGAACACAGGGAAGCCGAGAGAATGGCCCAGCGTGAGGTAGAGAGGATATGGGGAGACGTATATGAGAGGCTAGAGGGTAGTGGTAAGGCACCCATGGACCCAGAGACAACCTTCATGTAGGTACTCAGCAATTTGGTAGTTAGTTAGCAAACTGTGATGCAGTCTTTGGCACAGTTGGATGATAGATTAGCTATAGTGGACACCCTTGGCACACCAACCCCACATGCAGCACAAGGGAACTCGAGGGTAAGCAGTAGACCCCAGACACCTACTTGCACATACACATCTTCGAGTAGGATTCCCATACCATTGTTCCCTAGTTTTCATAGGGCACCAGCAGTAACACAACAACTGTTAACACAGAGGCTGCCCACTCATGTGGAAGACATTATAGAGTACACGAGGGAGTATGCAGCATTGGGCCATGACTTCCATCATGACATGACACTGGTCAAATACTGTGGACTTAGGGTCTAGAACCATCCCAGAGAACCTCAGAGAGGAGGACAGCAACAACAATAGGGGCATAACATGGATCTCACCTGAAAAGTTGGTAAAATCACCATACCTTCTTCTGATGGATCGTCCAAATTCACTGCTAGAGCTTGCGTACAAAATCTAGACATGTACTACAAGCTCAACCAGATGACCGAGATGGAGGCTAGTGACTCTTGCAAATTTGAGGGACAATTGGATAGGATAGGATGATAATGCATGTCCTTCATGTTCTCGATTAGGCAATGTTGAGGATTCAACACTTCAGCGTAGTGGTGACACTTGTGAGGATTCATATGTGTTTTCACCAAGACATGATGAGATTAGGAGGTTGGAAGACCTACCTATGGGTGTAGACATGGCTTCCAGGAAGTCATGTATGGAGGATGATGAGCTTCCTATGATGAGCGAACCACATTTTTCATCTTCTCAGTCGCCTAGGCTAGCCACAACACATGAGGATATTAGTGACATTCCTGATATGGTAGAGGAGCCTTGTGTGGGGATTGTACACAAGGGACATATGGATCTATATACCCAGGAGGAGAGGTATGGATTGGAGATATTTGACCTTACACATACCTATCAGTATGAGGAGAGTGAGTCACCACTCTTGGAGATTCCATTGATGGACCAGGTTGTGGAGACTGACAGCTTGTTGGGACACTTACTCCCAAGATCGATCTACAGTGATGAGGATGCACTCCTTATTGGAGAAGATGCCCATAGCACATGTCTGGACACATTTGTATGGGATCCAGGTGCAAATGATATTTGTAGGGTGAGTGCACAGGGGGATACCTCTACCCATACAGGATACAGTAAGACTCAGATGGGGGTCATAGTTGGTGATGGCGTGTAGTGGCATACAGGAGGACTCAATAGCACAGGGGACAAAGGACAGTTTAGTACCTCATCTTTTGAGGAGTGTGTTGTTGAAGTTTCCATTATAGACACTAGCAGTGAGAGGCATGAGGTAACACGTCAACAGGGTTATGATCAGGAGTCACGACACTTGACAGGACAGTTGAGAGTCAGTGAGGACATGATCATGGCAGCCACTAGATGCATTGATGATACACATGCATTGGTGGCAGGTTATTATTGGAGGTCCTCAATGGAATAGGATAGTTCAGATGGGGGACTTGTCATTGATGACTTCCATACACTCAGGGAGAGAGTGATTGTGATGAGGGTCAACTACCAACAATTGTTGATGGATAGGGATTACCTATTGGAGGTTGGGGAGATGCATCACAGGGCATTGAGGGAGCATGAGGTTGAGGTGGATTGACTCACTCATGAGTTGGTGAGCACACGAAGATTCTTGGAAGGCACACAAACAACCCTTCAGGAATTAGAGTCGAAATTAGAGGAGCTCCTTGATGAAATTTGATAGAGATCCACTACATCTATTTCAACAGAGAGTCAGATATAACCCTCAACCATATTGTGAGAGGATGTTGGTAGTTTAGTAGTGGAGCACCAATTGAGGGAGGAGCATGAGGAGTACCTAGGATCATTGATGAGTATGGAGAGATATGATCTAGAGACGCAGGAGGATGTCCAGAGGTCACAAGGATCACCCTTCACGAGGGGTGTTGAGATAGTTGGGCACACACATACACATGGGGATTCCAGAGCTAGAGGCAGTTATGAGGACACTTCCATTTGTGTTCCAAGATTGGTTGACCTTCATGTAGAGGATGACCCCATAGTACACCTAGGATCCATGATGTTACAGGTGTATACAAGAGATCACATGAGTATGCAGAGGCATACCGTGATGAGTGGTAGTTCATACAGACATACAAAGGTGTACAGAGGGATTCGGGGGGACACATTGGATTGCAAGGAGGAGACACACTTAGTGGAGCATGGAGATTCCTCTCCCTTGCAACGACACATAGTTCTAGGAGATCACCTTCATAGTAGAAGCAACTATCTGAGTGATGATGAAGGGAGAGTGATTGAAAAACAGTTTGTGGAGTTATCTATTGTTGTATCCGATAGTTGGAGTTTAGACGATTATTCACCATGGGTGCTAGTGGATGAGTTTTGGGTCCAATCCTGGGGATTGACAAAAGCATATGATACTTTCTAGTCCTACAGTCGGTTACAGATGTTTCTCTTAGTTGTTCCCAATACTTTCATCATTGAAAGCAACGTAGGGGGAGATAGATTGTGGCAGGGGACATGGAGAGTTGGTAGGCCGAGACCACCTGACATGAGTGTCTTTATTGCATACAACAGGATAGGGGTGGATCATCAAAGAAAGACAATTGAGACCTTGGGCATGATGGCGAGCATATTAGGCCATGGGATAGAAGATATCTCAAAGGATGACACCGATTTAGATTCTCATCAGTATGAGGATGAAGGGCTTCCGACAGTGATCAATATGACACCCGAGCAATTAGTGGGGATTGGAAGTGATGAACTTCCAATGTTGCCATGGGATCTGGGAGTCCATTTGGTTAATAGGTTGTTTCATCTTATGATGGCCCAAGTTGCGCCAGAGAGCAACATATTTCATTCTTGGATGGTTTTGAGAGGGCTTGCAGGGACTTGTTCTATGTGGCAAGACAGGTTCTCTCTATTGATACTCATGATCGAGTATAGAGGTGGTTGGGAAGATGTTGATTCCACAGAGATACCTTTATAGGTTCAGCTTCTTGACAGTAGGCCCAGTTTTCACAGGTATTTTAGCATGAGGATCTAGGAGTGGGGGATCTAGTATGCATACTTTGAGCATAAAGTCATGATCAGAGTAGTGCAATGTCCATATGATGGTCCCTGTCAGAGGCTAGAATGGGACCTTGGGATTACGAGGCTGGGCATTTCATTGACTAATGGAGATGAGTGGATCTTTGCAGGGAGAAGTCACTTTGACTTTCCAATGAGATTCAGTATTGGGGGGAGCACGCCACTTGTTGGTGATTCGTTGAGGTCTTGTAGTACCTCACTATGGAAGCAACATGTTTAGTTGGTGGAGGTCATGTTGGGGTTGGTACGGTCCTGGATGACAGACTCATTTTGGATTGAGACAGTGTGTTATTTGCAGGAGACTCATGTTATTGATATGTTATAGGACTATATTTCATGAGGCAATGCAGTTCACATTCTGATATGGGATCTAGGGAGTGGAGTGCTTGGTAGTTCAGCACTTGATGGAGTTGAGTTTTGAGTAGAGTGGTTGCTCAGGGAGTTGACTGAAATTCTTTGGCCATTGATCATTCTACTCATCAGGAGCATGTGGGTGTCATGCGTGGTGAGCACTTGGAGAGACCACATCTTGAGGGGAGTCTACCTTGTACCACATAGGTGGATATGGGACCTCAGTATCATATGTAGTTGGATTCAGTTATTGCTTGAGGACAAGAAATATTCTGGCAGGGAGGACTGTAATGTCCGCATTTTGGGACATTATAACATTACAACATTTTAGAGTGTTATGCCTACCCGAGTAGGTATATAGGGGTGACAGAGAGTTTGGGAGATATTGAGGGGTTTTATTGGGCCCGACTTGCATCATTCATCATCAGGATCCATTCCTCACGACTTGGTTTTGGTTTCGTTGCATTCCAACGATTTCCGTAATTTTGAGTTATTATGGGTCATATCTTAATTAAATTCATTAAGAAGGTTATAATGGGCATATTACTTGGATAAACCTTTTAGTGTAATAGCTAATCGGAATTGGGAGGAAGAACATTATAGGATAAGATGATGAGAAGCGACTTTCAATGGTCAAAGAAGCAATAAGGATGGATAAATCACTTTTTAGATGTAACATGGTTAATTAATTAATAAATTAATTAAGTGATTTAATCAAATAATACCAAAATAAAGTAAAATTCACTTGGAGGGAAAAAGGTCAACAACGAATTAGGGTTTCGAGAATCTATAAAGGAGGGGTAAAGCAACCTAATTCGGTATTATGTTATAATTTGATGTTGAGATATTTGCAGAGGAGGAGGAAATCGACCCTCTTGTTGTTTTGTGGATTTCTAGAGGAAACCACCACCATTGATCGGTTTCGGTGTTGAGAGACACACCCTAGCCTATAAGAGATACCATCCAGGTATTGCACTGTGCATTATAGTGTCTAGTTCAGTGATTTTACAACTCATGCAGTGAGGGTTCAAGTGTTAGAGAGAGATTTTGTTAGGCCACTTGAGACATTTCATATTTGGCTTATTCCTTCTGACCCATTAGAGAGATAGCCAAGGGGCACCTATTGAGCCACCTGTCCTTAGTTTTCGATGGTGGAATCTTCTAGAAAGTAGAAAACAATCATTTAGGGTGCAACTCTTGAGGAAGCACATTTGGGGTTCCAAGGAACATTCCGGGGTAGATCTGAGGAATCCCTTCCAGCCCATTATAGAGGAGACCAGGACGATCATTTTGAGCTATACATTGTCATATTCCACTTGTGGAATCACTATTGCGCACTCATTGAGCCCAGGAGGTGCACAAACCCCAGGGGGTGACATACAGAGCTTTAGAGGTCAGATCTTTAGTCTGGCAGTCATCAGGATCAGTCTAGAGGCCAGGGCACATCTTTTGAGATAGTTTCCATCTCATTCCGATGGGTATTGCCATCAGGGAGAGTTTTTTGGATTCTAGAGCAGTTATCGTGAGCTGCCAAACTCCTTTTTTCCAATCTATCTGTGCATGTGTAGACCAACACCCATTCTTCTAATCATGGGCATTTCTTATCACGTATTTGGTATTCGAGTGACGATCCATGAGATCTAACTGACGATTATTATATCTGCTTCCAGTTATTATTGTATTTCCTTCTTTTTCAGCATTATATATATATCAGTGAGTTGTGTTGTCCGTATTTCACACGCATTGTCTTATATTGCTGAAACACATAATAAACTAGAACCCACATGCGAAAATCACCAAGCATGTTCACACAGTAACTCAAACGCATTTAGAAACCCCCAGAGTATCAGATTCAGTGCCAAAAACCGTAGTTCAGAGGTAGATATCCAGATCAGTTGGATCAGGAATATTTCACGGTTTTGGGGGTTGGCTTAGCCAAACACTCTCCAAGATGTATGAAAACAATAAAAGAAAATTTCAGAAATTTAAATACAATGGAGAAGGCAAGCCCTTTGGGACTCCCTTGGGCTTGCTTACAATGTATAGAAAGAAGGAGAATAAGGGGTATTATGTTACCCAACTTTGGGAGGTTGTACTTGAGATTTGTGTGGCCCCAAATGGCCTCTTGGACACCTTCTTGTTCACTAACCTTCTTTTTACACAAATTTTCTGCAGAAAATTACACCAATATATAATGATTAATGTGACCTACTCTATGTGTTAAAATACCCAAAAACTGAATGGAAATGACAAAAATAAATGGCAACAAAGTTCTAGAGGTGAAAATGGTTGGAAAATGGTATTTTCCAGATCTGAAAATGCTTTTCCCAACACTAGAAAATGACCAACAAAATGTTCGCAAGCTACAAGAAAGAGAGAGATATGAGCATCTATTAAATCTACAAAATACTTTGCAAGATAAACAAAATAATCAACATAGATTAGCAATAATACTATTGATAACCAACTCAAACAAAAGACTTTGCTTGGGATCTCTACTCTAAGCAAATAGAATGCAATAACAAAACAAGAATAAGTCACCTCCCAAATAATGGATTCACCAAGAAGACTCTCAAAGCATCATATCCTCCAAAGCCTTTCTATTAATCAAGTAGGAGGTTGTTGCAAATACTTGCAACAAGCTCCTCTCCAAAATATGTGAGCAAAAAATGGAAGAGAGAAATATGGGAGAGTGAGGAGAAATTTGGGTAGAGTAACAATAGCAAAATAATTGGTGAGAAATGAGGAGGGGAGGGGTTTGATTTATACTTGGAGAGCAAGAGGTACCCCTCTTGGATCTCTTCCAAGTGTCCACCAAAGAGCAAGAGTGAGTATATTAAGGAGGGGGGGTGCATTTCCTAACTTAGGGTTTTGGTAAGTGAGTGGGGGATGATTTGGAAAGCATTTTCCAAATCAAAAGAGTGAGGTGGAGGCTCTAGGAGGGCGCACTAGGGGAGAGAGGGACCCACCTCTCTTAATTTTTTACTTTCTAATGTTTTCTCAAGGAGGGGGGCACAACTTCCATAGGGGGAGTGGTGTGTTGAAGTGGTGTTTAAGTGAAATGAGGTTATGGGTGTTAGGAGAGGTAAGTTAGGGGTTTCAAATCATCTCCCATCTTTTCTCTAACCATGTTTCGTAATTTTACAAAAAATGACATTTTGACTATGTCAATGCTAGCAATTAAATTGTTGTTTTGGACTGACTTAGACTCCTTATGGACAAACACCTAGAAAAAACTTGTCCAATTGAGTTGAAACTTGGTCCAAGGGTGTAGGGGGTCTCATTCCATTTCTTTTGAGCACAAATACCCCTATCAAAATCCCAAGGACCTAGTTTTTACATTTTTTATCGAAAATTAATTAAAATTACCAATACTTAGGCAATTTTAAAAAATAAAAAAAACTATCTAGACTTGATGAAATTCTGCAAAACTTTAGGATATGTCTTGCATGATCATTTACAACATTCCTAGACACTAGCTACCAAAGGGATAGACCATTAGAACACCTTTTACTACTTTGGAGGAATTATTTGTGGGAGTGAAAAACTCAAGGGAAATTAATAAGGTTGGTTAACCCAAATTAATAACCTGAGGAAAAAAAACACTCAGTGAAAGGGACTCCTCTAATGATGAATTCTTAAGGCAACTGACCTAATTATGATCCATGCAGACCCATTACATTATAATCCCACACAGGGGAGCGAAAATCCCATTACAGAAAGAAGTGTTGAAGACCAAAACTACCTTGTAGAACCAGTAAGTCTCTGACTTGGTAGCACCTGATGGTGCACATATTCATGGTACATGGATTTGACCACCTAGTTGAAATAGGCGGTATTTCAGCAAGGTTGTACAATCGTACGGACTGTGGCACGTTTTTCTAGGCAACGATTTGTGGGATTGTTGGGTGCTATAAGTTTTTCTCTTGACTAGAAATTGTATTGTTGTTGTTGATATGTACTTTCCTAAATCTGAGTAATAAATCTCTCTCTCTCTCTCATTGGGTTTCCCCAGATTGGGGTTTTCCCTGGCATTGCCTAAATTTCTAAGTTTTTCTGGGTTGAATGGTTGTTGTTCAGTGTTTATTCTGCTGCAAAATTGCTTAACAATGTGTATTTCTACTTATGGTAATTTCTGAATGTGGGTTTAGACATTTCAGAGTTCATAGAAGACAATTATCTCTAGGTTGCTAAGTGTATGACAAAATTATTTACTTGTTGATTTTGTCATTAAACTTTTACATATGATTTTGATAGATTTGATCCACTTGTATTGGTCTTGTATTGAGATTTGATCATATTTGCACAATGTCCTAAACAACTCATGATGTGGTGTTTAAAGATTTTATCCTATGAAGTTGGCTTGAGGGACGTTGGAGTTTGGTAGGTTGTTGTTCATCCAGGGTTATGTTCTTTTAGATTCACAATGGTCAATTTTCTATGGAGGTTCGAGATACCACGATAGTATCTTGTTTTGTTGGATACAATGAGACTTCTAAATCTTATAGGGTCTACATTCCATCATAACAGAAGATTATGTGATTTGAGATGTGAAGTTTGATGAGGATGTATGGTCTTCTAGATGACAAGTATCTCCTTCAATGACTAAAGAGAGTGAGGAGGTTTTTCTAGATATTGATTCAGAGGTTAAAGAAGAATCAAATCCAGGTGTGAACGAGGTGATATTGGGCATGGATATCCCATCACCTTCTACTCCAACATTCATGAAGTTGAGATGGCTTACTTAGACATTGTAGGATGCACATTAGCATATAAGAGTGCCTAGATCTTTGGTGAGAGTGAGTATACCTCCTATGAGATATGATAATCATATTACATTAGTTTCTTCCATTTGAGGAGGCGAGGCATGATGCCTTGATGGATGAGTATGATATTTGGGTGACAATTTCTTTCCAAGAGCCACTGGTTGATTCCTAGTTTGCAACTAGTTCATATATATTGATGGCAGGTTTGGTTGAGTTGCAAGGGAGTAGATTGGTGTTGGAGAAAACACTTTTCTCATAAAGAGGGATTGTTAACTTTTGGGGTTACTTTGAAAGTGTTTACACCATGCTTGAGGGTGCTTTGTGTAATGTGGGGTGCATGGTGTGTTGATTTCCCTTGATTATATTGTGGTGGATATACACATTAGAGATACTCATGGATTACTATGCCTTGAATTGATGCTTATGTGGCACCCTTCCCTAGGGAATTAGAGACTTGTGGGCTTAGTGAATTTCTTCATGGGGTGCACACATGGAGAGGGTGGTTGCATGCTTGGGAGGATAAACCATTACCTATTGATCACATGCTTTTCCAAGGAAAAACTCATGGGGAAACCATGAGGTACTTCCCTGCATTTTGCGGATGGTACCTAGTGTAAACCCATCATTATCAATTATGGTGTTTGACTTGGTAGTGACATTGAGTGAGGCACACAACATTGGTAGCTAGCCAGGGGAATTGACCTTGATTCTTCCTGCATGAAGCTAAAAGCATTCAATCACTGGAGCTAGCCCACTGGATTATTATGATCACATGTTATGTCACTAACTCTAACATTAAAGCTTACTAACTCAAACATGATCACATTTATTTGATTGTTGATATTTTCTTATCATGTCTTTAATTTGAAAATGAAATTTCTTCTAATCGGGCCTTAGTACTTATTTAAATTCTTCATACTAAATATTATTTTCAACTCTAGAATAACTTCAACATCACCGTTTCGAAATTTTGAGAAATGAGGAAATGCCTTGCTATTTTTGAAATTACCATATAGGCATGCATTAGTCCTTGTTCATTTCCTTCATCTTCTGTAGTCCCCATCTTCTTTGTCTTGTTTTTAACATTTTTCTTGTTTACTGTATTCTCTTTCTTCTCAATTTTCTGCATGCCATCCATTTTTTTCTATTTTCTTTGTGTTGCCTGCATTCTCCACACTCACCATCTAATTGTTTATATTGTTTGGTTTGTTATTGATGTTTTCCTTCCTTATCCATTGCAAAATATTCACTATCCTTTAAATTCACTTCTTTCTTATTGCTAGGGATATCTCCCTTTTCTATTTTAACTTGGGAAAAATTAGGGTAAATATTTCAGAATTTCCATTCACTAATAAAAATGTTCTACATCTAAAAGTTTCTCGTCCTTTAAACACTCTTACAAGGATAACATATCATATTTCATTGGTTCAATAGTCGTTCCCTCTACACCTTATTGTTTATAGTTCAAACTGTTAAGGTCCTTGTGCATACCCTTATTCTTTAGATTAATGCATACTTGCTTTCCATTTGCTTGATTGTCAACCTGTCTCTATGTGGATAATAGGTTGCTCATCGCTTCCTGAGCCAATTTCTTCTGAGCAATGAAAAAATGAGGTCTTGTGAAATCACTTCTTTCTTAGTGCTATGGCTATCTCCCATAGATATTTGATATTTCTACTTGGGAACAATCAGGGTAAACATTTCATAATCCCCCATTGATCACTACTAAACATGTTCTACATTTGAAAGATTCTCAACATTCTTCTAAGGGTAACATAACATCTTTGTTGTTCATACTTTGAACTCTTATTATCCTTTCTCATAACCTAATTCATTAGATTAATGTATACTTTCTTTAATTTCCATCTTGCTTGACTGCCAACCTATCTCTGCCCCAGTGATAGATTGCTCATGGCTTCCTAAACCAAGGTCTTTTCAGCATTGCAAATATGAGGTATTCTGAAATCATTTGTTTCCTACTGCTAAGGCCATCTCCCTTGTCTATTTCCACTAGGGAACAATCATAGGTAATGTTTCATAATCCCCCATTTGCTAATAAATTTTTTCCACATCTGAAATATTCTCATACTCTAAACACTCTTGTAGGTGTAACACAACATACATCAGTTTAACAACCATGTTCTCTACACTTTGTTGTTCATACTTTGGATGCTTGAGACTTGAGCTCCTTGCACATACCCTGTTTCTTCAATTAACGCATACTTGCTTTCCATCACGATTAATTGCCAACCAATCTTTTCCCCAATGACAGATTATTGCACCTTCCTAAGCCAAGGTCTTATGAGCATTGCAAATATGAGGACACTAACAAAATCAATGGTATCACTATGAAAGTCTAGAATGAATTTCTGTTTTTTTACCTTTGTTGCTTGTTGCAACAAAATTCGATTGGCTCCAGATGACTTTGATTCACATCCTTCTCTGTATCTCAAACAACCACGTTATATGTTTCCCCCATTGACAATGATTCCTACGATAAAATCTTCACTACGGTCCTCCTGTTTATGATCACATCTTCTATGGTGGTCCTGCTAATTTCTATGTTAATTCTAAAGAGTGTGGAGAAGAGTATAGTGAACATCTCTACAAAGAGAAAAATGAAATGATTGGTTTTCCAAGTAAGAGCTCATTTCTTGAGTTGACTCCATCTTTTTGTGATCCAATCATGTTGAATCTGCAAAAACTTACAACTTCAAATGACAAGAACTTTCTCATATAGTCCTACATGGTCGTAACCATTATTTTGAAGTGACAAGCTCCCCATTGTGAACATATAAGTAAATTGTACTAATTACAACTTAAATCCTTTATTTAATATTTCATTTAACTCTATATAATAGAATGTTCAAATAATACAAATCAAGTGCCCCAACTTGATTTGTAACAGTTGCTATAAAAACTTTCCTCTAAACCAACTCTTCAGTGAGCAGTTTTTGACTGGACTTTTGTAGGTGTTGTTTGCACTCTGTTAGAATAGTTTAAAATCCTCTATAAATGTTTTTAAAAATGATTTCTGCATTGAAATATCTGATCCATTATAGCAATGGTTGTTTCTAAACCTTCATAGATTAAAGAAAAAATGGAGGTGCCCAAGATATGTATATATTTATGGTATAAGTGAACTATAGCATAATCTGAGTTATTTGGTTATCTTTGTTAGTTATAGGAGTGAATGGTTCACTCAAAATGGGTTGGCTAATAATGTTATACACAGTATAAACCAAGACCACTAATAACTAGAGATGATGGTGTTAGGGTTAAAGAAGAGGTCAGCTCTGACATTTTTATTCTATTATAGGTGTTTCAAGTGAAGAACATCATTGGAGCAGAAGTAGAATAACTCATGTTTGGTTAGAATAAAAATAAAACATACTTCTTGCAATTACTAGTTTGTCTATGGGTTTTCAGTACAAGCCTGAGAGGATGTGTTCCTTCCAAGTTTCTCAGATCATATGTCAACATGGAATGTTCTTGTTCTGGATATAAATTGGATATGGCTTATACTATCTTCAATAGAGATTTGAAGAGAAGTATTTTGGGGAAAATAAATGGTTAACAAGGTTAGTCGACCCTATTGATAAAGAAGCATGCTCATGTATGATATAGTAGAAAGAGGGAATTCCCAACTTTTAACTTTCAATTCAAATATAAATTGAATACAACAAAAAAGAATCCACATGAAACCTAAATGAATAGCTCAGCATAGGAGGATATGAAAAATAATGCTTTAATCATTGACTTTCTTGTTCTTACATTCCCACATGTGTTGTTAAGCATATTCAGAATTTCATGTAATGCCCACTTCCAAACCAAATATTCAGCTTGATCTAATTTTGATTGAATATACAAAATCTGAAGAGAGGTGCTTTTGGGAAAATAAATGATTAATGAGGTTAGGTGACCCTATTAATAAAGAAGGATGCTCATGTATGATAGTAGAAGAGGGAATTTCCAACTTTTAAACTTTGCATTCAAATATAAATTGGATACAGCTAGCAAGAATCTACATGAAACCTAAAATAATAAATTAGTATAGGAATATATGAAAAATAATGCTTTAATGATTAATCGTTGACTTTCTTGTTCTTACATTCCTACATGTGGTCTTAAGCCCCATTTTCAATATGCATTTGATATTGTATTGGAGGAAGTTGATATTTATGTAGATAGCCATTGTTTTCTCCAAAATCAGAGTATATGCATCTTGGCAACATCACTTTTGTTGTTATGATGTTATAAGATTCTTGAAATATAACAATACTACAAATGTAGTTACATGTTATCATTGCTTTTTTTTCACATTGTGTCTAACAAATTTGCTTAAAGTAGGTTAAGAAGTGACCTAATATTCCTTATTGTTTTTCATATGTGTCTAACAAATTTGTTTAAGTAGGCTAAGTGATCTAACAACATACAATTTTTTCCCTAAACTTGGTCCATCTTAGTTGACCTTATCTTTACAAGAGCCATTATGAAGATTTAAAATTTTTCAAATAAACATGTTCTTGTTGAGATGATGGTGCAAGATTCACTTGCGACCATGACCTTACTTTGTAAACATTCTTAATGTATTACTAGGTAGGTTTAAGTCAACCTAGTCAACAATCATTTATCATATTCCTAGGTGGTTAAGGTCAACATAGTCATCATAGTGATCCCATAGCCTCTATTGGTGAAGGCATCGTACCTGTCAGTAGTAAAATCATTTTTTTCCAATGAAAACCTTGTGGAGAAACCCAAGGGATGATTCCCCACATTTGTTGATGGCATCCCTAGTAAATCTATAGGCGTAGACTAATGCGCCTCACCCAAGGAGATTTGTACCAAGCATTTTATGGCACAGGACTAGCCAAATGCCCAACAACATTGGTGACAACCAATTGAGCTAACCTCTTCAGTCATGTAAAATCATTATTTTATCATTCTTTTAGTTTGCATGGACCGTATCTAGCATTGTGCACACTTATTATTTATTTGTATCACGCATTAGTGCTAATTTATCTTTTTCCCTAGTGTTGGTTTTTTCTTCTCTTTTTGTTGATTTAGGGTTTGTTTGTGGTTTATGTTCAATATTCTTTTGTCTTGTGAATCTTCAAAGTTCCTAGGCATACAACGGATTTTCAGTGGGGAACTTAGCATTTTAGTGATTCTCATAAAATCATATTCATCCACATGTATACCATAGATTTTTCATTTTTATTATCAATCTGACCACCCAATGCATTTAGATAACAAGTTAGAATTTCTTTAAACCTTCTTGCCATCATAGTTGAAGCTTCTCCCAATAATAGGGTACCATCTGAAAATTTTGAAAAGAAAATAGGTTGGAGAACCCATTAGCTCATTATTAAGGTAGGAGACTTCTAATTAAAGTGACCATGAGAATGAAAACACTTACCTTTCAGTCTGTGCTCTTATCCATAAGGACTTAGACCTTTGCCTCTAATGTTATTCCTCCCTAGAGTTGGGATCTGATCACTGAAGTTTGGTCTTTCTTTCTTCTTCTATCAATTGATGGTGTAAACAATTATATCTTTAAGCTCTTCAATTTTCTGCATTTTTCCTTGACACTGTTCCCTTGCCTCACCAAGAGCTATGATATTTATTTTGATTCACTCTTTAATATTAGTTTTGAGCATCTTTGTTTTTTGCACTAGAAAAAATTTTTGGATCCATAAAGACCAAGGTGGTAAGCCTAGGAAGATGTGATAAGTTCACTGAATTGGGGGTGCTCCAAAGAAATTACATTGAATCTAAAAGAAAGAACCATAATTGTCAGGGGATGAAATTTCCAAGGAGATAGTCCCTATGATCAAATATGGATGAAGGGATGATGCCCATATAAACTTGCATTTGTTGGGTTTAATGTCCATGGAGCCAAATTGTGCAATTAAATCCTCTACAGTTTCTTTACAGTGGGGATCTTGGGCCCTTTTTTCTTCTTACTATCTAGAACTAGATTAAAATTGTCAAGAATAATTCCATTTAGGGGAGGAGAGAGTAGGAAAGGATTTGAGATAAATTCCAACATCTCCTTTTCTCCAAAGGGTTATGAGGAGAATATATATTAAAATCATGGAAATTTTGGTTAGAAGGGTTTTCCTTGTATAACGACTATGTAATGTCTCATTTTTGGAAAAATTAAATATTTAATTAACTATTTCATTATGTTGCCTAAAGTTAAATTTGGCAACTAATATTTAATTAATTATTATTTAATTTTAAGTGACTTAATCAAAATAACCTTATAAAGTCACTTTATTAAATAAAGTGCTCTTCTAGAAGCTTTGAGAAAGTTGGGTTAGATCTCTCTAGAAAGATCCAGGAAGCCTTTAAAAGGAGAAGAGGGCAAGTCATTTGGGCAGATTGGATTTTGGATCATTTTCTTGTGGAGTGCTTGGTGAACCAAGGTTTTCGTTAGGGTTTCGGAAAAACCCTTTCATTGGTGTTTGGATTTGGTGGTTAGACTATCCACCCTAGTTAAATGAAGAGGGTAACCCATACAGGGTTTCCATTGGAACTTCAGTCTCGTTTCATCTTGGTATTCTGTTTGGAGAGATCAGGCATTGTTCCAGATTATGTTTTTTATTATTGATGTATTGTAGCTGCCATAACAACCATTTATGTTTATAAAGTTGTATTCAGTGATCCTGTAATAATAAAATACCCATGTTATATCTTCCATTTATGTGTGCTTTGATGTGTATATGATATGTTTGAAGAAATTACAAGGGTTTGTAGCAAAGTTAATGCCCTAATTTTGTTTACAAATTAAAACCCTAGTTTTCTTATAAGTGAGATATTTCAGTAGTATCAAAGCATGATCTTCGACAACTGTGGAGGTTACCAAAGGGCCATCATCATGGTTATTTCCGAATAACAAAAGTCATTCAAATTTCTTCCTCATTGATCATTGAGATATCTTTAGTGGTTGTGATTTCCTTCGATTGTGATTGAGCTTCAGAAGTGGCGGCTGAGATTCACGGTGTTAGTTGAGTTTCAATTTCCAAAAGGGAGTTGGCTTGCTTGAGGAAGTCAATTTTTGTGTATGTTGGGTCTATATCTCATTTGGGCCAAGTTTTTTCTTAAAAGACTGAAGTTCTAAGTGTGAGGACCGATTTCTTTAGGAGAAATCGTGGGTCTGTCTTTGTTGGACAGTTTCATTAGCTTGTGCGCACTTCTTTAATTGAGAGGCCAAGTTACCCTTCTTACAATAGAGATTGTCAATAGGCTAGATTCTATGTATATGCACGACACTACTTATTGAATAGAGGCTATACCTTCACGTTAGGGTAGAGATATTCATAACAGATCCATCATTAGAGATTGAGCGTAGTATCTCTGTGAGTTGACAAAGTTTGGGTGCATTGAGGGGCGATTTTTGAGAATTGTTTCCTTCCAACAAACCATAGACTCTCTGTTGGAATGCATTAGCCAGAATCTAGAGGGTTCAAGCTATTTGTGGAAGGCCAAGTCATTGGGTAAGAGATCGAAATTTTCTATTGGGGGCCAACTATTTATACCAACAACAAATATCATTGACCGTGTGGGGCGAAATATTATTTCCTAGGGATTGACTTTCTATTTGTTGGTTGAGTTTTTTTTACTGTGCTCCTCAAAATTGGTTGTGGAGGGAGAAATTATTGATTCTAGGGTCGATTTCTTGGTTGGAGACATAGCTTACTTCTCCAAGACTGATTTCATCTTGCTGCTGGGTCACAACCTTAGTTAGGGAAGATTATCCCCTCCTTGACTAGCCCAATTTCTTCTGTTGGAGGGTCAAGTCTCCTTCTGGGTGGATTTGGTAGATGTTGGGGCCAAGCTGGGTTGAGTTTTTGAGTGTGGGGGTCGATTACTTACTGTTGGATGAATTTTTGTATAGAGGGGGCCTAGTTCTTTCCATAGAGAGGTTGTATTCATTATTGAGGACAATTTTCTCTTGTTGGAGGTCGAGTTTGTTACTTTATGGATTGGTGCATTGCTATTAGGGTTGATTTTCTCTTCTGAGCCCGTGTATTCTTTGTTGGGTCGTTTCCCTTAGGAGGAGGATGATTCTTTATTGTCGGGGGACAAATTGAGTGTTGTAGGAGGTCAAATATCAGAGGCTGCTATTACAGACTTGCTTATCTGCCTCATAACTGATGTTTGTTGGTTGATTTATGCATTTACAGAACTTTTGTTATCAACTGAGACTTGTTGCTTCCTCTTGTCATCTACAGGCAACATAATTATCATTATACTAGAAAAGACAACATAGAGAAATACACTAGAGGTTGAATATCACAAGGGGCGAATTATGGGTGGAAAACCCATTTTTACAGTAGTAAATGCAAGGAGAGTTCTTCCTGTTACAATCAACACTGCCAATAATTTCCAACAAAAACAATATCAACCCAGTAGCCACATCTACGAGATAAATCTTGTGAGTTTGTTCTGATTGCATCAACTCTGATTTATAGAGTAATAAAAATCAGGTTGTCTCTTACGTATGTTGTGGGTTGGCCTCTATTGTTTATAATTAAATTATTGTTATATATATACTGTATGGACTATAACTTCTTGTGAAACCCTTTTTACCAACACATCCATAAACCATTACATCAATGAACTATTTGACAAAGTATTTATGCAACAAGTTAAGTAAATGTCCTTAAAAAAAAATAAAAAATCGAAGGGGATTGGAGCCGAGCTTAACATTGGGGGATTGACTTCATCACTTCTGGGACGAAAATCCCACATAATGTTTGAGTTCACATATTTGTTTTCATCTGGGTTTCCCTCATTGGATGCTTGTATATGTTGTTGGGGAGGTCAAAGGTAGTGATAAACACCCACAAAAACATCACATGTTCAGTGACTACACAATATTGTTGGGCACAATTTCAGTGTTCACAGGCCTATATACTCAGTTGTGAGCTACTATATTAGACTACCACCAACATAACTTAATATATCATCAATTTCGTTGACGAAACAACTTGAGGCACCACCCAGTCCGTGAACTAAGGAGAGCAATAAGGAGGTTTTTGACAGTGGAAAGACATCTACAGCCTAAGTGTTTGACAAAAGTCAGCACCCATAATTACCCACTGTTGCTACAAAAGTGAGGGAAAAATTGCATTAGTAGTACAAATTCTATATCAACAACTTAGGAAGTATATTACATAATTGGATTTGAGAAAGATGAAAACCCCTGAAGAACTTAGAGCAAAACTTGTGCAACTCATGGAAGAGTATCAGAAAAATTTAACAACCTTGTTAGAGCATCCATAGTGGGTTAGGGAGGTGGTAAAAGGATCCAAAACCATTGATGAAGCAAAAACATCACATCAGGATGAGAACTTGGGAAAACCTCAGGTTGACTGTTCGGAGCATGTAGCTGGCCATGATAGTGATGTGTACATGGAAGATGACCGAGTAGTAGACTTTGATGAGATCTTTGACACTAGTGTGTTGATGGAGATTGTCACTAGTATAGAGGAGGAGGGGGAAACATTTGGTCCCATAGAGGATGACTACAAGGGGGATGACACAACAACATCCATTGTAGCATTGGCATTGGTCAGTGGAGCTCAGGACACTAGCACCAATGATGGTCAAGATAACACATGTGTTGGGATTGGTGGTGAGGATGGATTCACGCTAGCACCTATGTACGAGGAGGAGACATCTCCAGTCCCTTCTTATGATTTCTACTATGAGGATGAGGGGAACACTCTTATAGATGGTTGCTCATGCCAGTTGGAAGCGGTAGGGAAGAGGCCTCTCACACAATACAATTTGGAGGATCGCTTGTTGGTGACCGAGGATCAGGTTACACAAGTGTTGACCAGAACCGATGGAGCCCGTAGGTTCATTGAGGAGATTTTGTGGAGAGACCAGATGGAGGAGCGACACACTGAGATAGTAGGTGGATTCACTAGTGCCCAATTGCGCATCATCATGGAGGAACTGGAACAACTAGAGTCATATTACTTGCAACTATTTATGGACAGGGACCTTCCTCGCAAGTTTGCAGAGGACAAGGACTGAGAGGTTGAAGAGCTACATTATCATTTGAGCGTGGCATGCTTTTCACCACCTATAGTAGGGACTCCATCATCTTTGGAAGCAGTGACACAGGAGGGGATGTGTGCCACACATATTAAGAGGGGGGAGAATTTCGAGTTACAAGTACTCGAGGAGATTTTGGATTGCACTCTGAGTTGACATTGCAGGGATCAGGGGCCCTTTATTTTGGAGAGCTCATTAGAGGTTTCGATCTTAGCTGCAGAGGAGATAGTTGAGCACATTCCTTGTGGACCATGCCGCAAGGATATATACCCATGCTTGGATTGCATGGACAAATACATGACGTATATGGACACAATCTGGGATATAGGTTCAGTCATCATTAGTAAAGTGTTGGGTCCAGTAGCGTATACATGATATAGGATGGTACATGAGGAAACAATGGTGTTAAACAATATACAAGAGTCGTCATTGACACATGGTGGTGCTCACTAGAGCTTCGGGGGGGTTCCTCCAAAGAGACCTCCTAACGGAGATTTTATCATTGGGATCGAGGATAGTCGTGGATTGATGGATGTTGAGATGCCTTGGTTGTGTAGGGTCCATGATAGAAAGTGTCAGGAGTGGAGAGTGCATTCAAAGTGTGATGAGCAGGTGATTATGATTAGAGTAGTGCAACGTTAGCATGGTGGCATCTCTTTGAGATTAGTATGGGACCCTGGGATTGCAATTGTTGACAGCTTGACAACCGACACCAATGGGATTGCTAGTTTACGTAGGTTTGGTTGTTGGGAGGAGGGTATTTCAAGGAGTTGATCGAGTTCATACAACTTTTGATTGCTTGGATGATCAGGGACGGTCATGCAAGATCTTATGACAACACCTCGTAGATTCACAGTATGAGTAGAGGATACTGCACCTTCTCTGAGATGGTTTGGGACCCTGGTATCATTTTCATATAGATTCAGTCGATGGAGCATTAGATTATGATAGCATTTCTTATAGCATTTCTTGAGGACAAGCAATATTGGGGCGAGAGGATTTGTAATGTCCCCTTTTTGAAGAAATTAAATATTTAATTAATTATTTCATTATGTTGTCTAAAGTTAAATTTGGCAAATAATATTTGATTAATTATTATTTAATTTTAAGTGACTTAATCAAAATAACCTTATAAAGTCACTTTATTAAATAAAGTGCTCTTCTAGAAGCTTTGAGAAAGTTGGGTTAGATCTCTCTAGAAAGATCCATATAACCTTTAAAAGGAAAATAGAACAAGTCATTTGGGAAGATTGGATTTTGGATCATTTTCTTGTGGAGTGCTCGGTGAGCCAAGGTTTTCGTTAGGGTTTTGTCAAAACATTTTCATTGAATTTTGGCTTCGGCAGTGACACTATCCACCCTATTTAAACAAAGAGGGGAATCCATCTAGGATTTCCATTAGAGCTTCAGTCCAGTTTAGTTTCAGTCCCGTTTCATCTTGGTATTCTGTTTGGAGAGATTGGACATTGTTCCAGGTTATGTTTTCTATTATTGATATATTGCAGCTACCATAATAACTATTTCTTCTTATAAAGTTGTATTCAATGATCCCATAATAATAAAATTCCCCTGTTATAACTTCCATTTATGTGTGCTTTGATGTGTATATGATATGTTTGAAGAAATTACAAGGGTTTGTAGCAAAGTTAATGCCCTAATTTTGTTTAAAATTAAAACCCTAGTTTTCTCATAAGCAGGATCTTGAAAACTATTTAGTGGTCTCCCTTCACTTTACTTCACAATTTAGTGAAAGAATCAAAAGTCTACCAAAGAATTTCTTTGCCTCCATTATGTATCCACATCATATTAAATAATGTAGAGAATTATTCAATTTCTGCTTCTGCTTCCTGTAATATAACCATTGATGGTTTCTCATTTTACTAAGAAATTCAATGCATTTATTTTATCATGGCTTTCCTTTACCCTACAATGATAACATATTCATAGCCTTTTAGGTTTATATTTTTTCTCCAAGGTATATACCTCATTGATTATTTCTTGAAATGCTAATGCCTTATTCTTCATTGCCTCGTCCCCCCTTGCTTCTTTTGTTGGTTTCCTTCTTGAGCCTTTCTTCACATGCCTTTCCTCTTGAGATGGGTGGCCATTCCTCATCGCATGAAGGTGAGAAATTGGTGGTTTCTAATGGGAGGGATATTTCCATAGTGCACTTCTACTTCACAATTACAAGTTGTTTCAAAGTTCTAATCACCACTTCTTGCACCTAGGGGAGGTATTTCTCCTTCTTATACCTGAGACTTTTTATCCTTGGAGACTCTTGTCTTGCCTCTTTGTCATTATGAAGAGAAAAATATTTAACATTTGAATTAGTTGTGGGGTTTCTATGGCCCTTGTTATTGTCTTTTTGGTGACTGTCTTAAAGCATCCATCTTCTTGAGTAGCCTTGTGAAAGGTTTGGGGGGGGAATTTTTGGACACTTTTTTGGAAGTGTTAATAATCATGGTATAAGTTTCACTTAAATGGAATTTTCTCATAAATAAGATTTCACACATGAACTCAATCTCTAATATGAATTTCCAAATATTTCAAAATCCCTTTTTTAAGTGAACTTCTACACAACCTCTTGAATAGGTGTAAATTCATACTTCGATTCATTTTTGTCAATATATTTCCTGAAAATATTATCCATTTCATTTAGAGTTTTATCATCCCAGAGATCTAATGGGACAAATGGGAGACACACAATAGAATAGGTATTGGAACTTCATATTTTAAATATTGTTCATTGACACCTAAAAACCATGATCTATTCTAAAAATCTTGTCCCTATCAATGTTGTTCTCAAAGAGAATGGATTATAACTCTTCTAAACAAAAAAAATCCCTCATTGATCCTTGGATAAGAGGGAGCCATTGGAGAACAATCTATGTTTTTGAAGGCTTAGGGATTAACTAGGCTCCTTTGAATTTATCTATTGGGGCATCTCTACAAACATGATCACTATGCATACATGGAGTCTCAATTTTACAACTAATATCAACAAGGCTTCTATTCTTTTGTAAACCAATTTGCAAGCTCCTATCTTACTGGTTTTGCTTTTCATGCAACATCACTCGCAAATGCTTTGAATGAATCCACTTTTTGAGTAAAGGGATATGAGAGGGAGCTAGCGCTCCTTTTGACAACATTTTCCATAGAATAACATAAGAGAAAGATAGGGTTTCAAAGGAGAAGCCCCATCTTTTTAATAATAAAATATGATTCACTAAACAAATTTAACATTCAAGAACTTCCTATTTGATATTGTTTTTAAGTGGAAGAGTATAAATTGTTACAATGACTTCTAACAAGATTTTCTATTCAAAACATATATTAATTAAGTTTCTTCTGAACATAACATATCTATTGCAATGTTAGGGTCCATTAGGGTATATTGCTTCTTTCATGTTAAACTTGTCAACAAGTTTTTTAGTATTTGACCACTATACCATTAGAAAGAAACAACAATAAACATTTTAACTAAGTTGTTTTCTAGTATTTCATCACTATACCATTAGAAAGAAACAACAATAAGCATTTTAACTAAGTATTATAATAACTTTTGGTTCTACAATTTTTGTACCTAAATTATTCATTGTGAATACTTTAATTAAAGTTGATTGCTCATGGAAGGGAATAATACAAGGCCATAATACAATGATCAATATCAAACTAATCTTGTGCAATATTTGCACTAAGTACTATAAGGAGTAACTTTAGGTTCTACAATTTTTGTACATGAATTACTCATTCTGAATACTTTAATTAAAGTTGATTGTACATGGAAGACATGAGACTAATTTTGTGTTTATCTTAACATTTATGCTTATTTTTTTTATAATCCCTAATATGTTACTATGTAGAAAAGATGATCAAATAACTCTACTCAACCTCACCTTCAAAAAATGATTAAAACAATATTAATGAACGTGCTTTCTTATCTTATTTATTTAAAGGCATTTACTATACAAACAAAAGAAATATAAATCAAATTCTAGCATTTTATTTGACAAGATGCTTCATTTTATCACAATGCGGCAAGCATGCCTCCTGTTGAATGTGAGAATGTTATAATGAAGTGTAGTCTGCTTGCAACACATAAGGAATATCCCTCTGGCTAAGAAGCCATGAGTAGGGTTTGTATTTCACCAAAATCACTTATAATTTGCACCATTCTTTAACCACATGAAACACCACATTTTCATGGGGAAAACATTGCATGAGGGGCTAACTATGACTGTAGGGGTTTTAAACCTTGGAGAGGAGATTATCACAATTCCTACTTAACCATTAAAATAGGATTTCGTTAACAATTCTAGCATTTATTTAGCCACACGCATGTTCAATTCTTGTCTTTTCTTATGTTGTGAGAAGTGGATTTCTCTTGGATTAGGGATACAAGATGTAATGCTTGTTAGATTACCCATGTGGTGGGTTCTAATACAAGCTTTGGAAAGAAGGATGTCTCAAGAAGGTCAAATAAGGGAGCTTAATAAAAAGAAGGATGAGAACTTGAAGAGAGATTCAAAAAATAATAAGAAAGAAAACAAGAGCAAACAACTAACTATCTAATTTCCTACAAACTTGCAATCATTTTTAGTTTCAATGGAGGTTACAAGTATTCTAAAGGTAGGAGAGATTTTACAACTCTATTAAAAGACATAACCACTTAGAGTTTTCCTTATAAATATTTAATGTATATTTATAGCACAACATCATAAATAAGAAAGATTTTGACAAGAAATGTTTGTGGACTTCAATGTAGAAGTCCATTTGCAATGTGCATACATGTGTATGAACCATAATAAATCATACTACAAGTTCATATAAGTTTAAATAGAAACAAGTTTCATACATCAAGTCAAAAGTAAGTATGTTTTGTGGTCCATGATGTTATTATTTCACAAAAGGATCAATCCAGTGACAAGGATAGATTTCAATATTAGCTTCTCCACTAAAAAATATATATGTTCTGCAATTCTTCAATTGTATTTTAATAGAGAGGTACTTCAATTATACTTATTTTGTTATTATTAATGGTCATTATAGAAGAGCATATAAAAAATCAAATTAAAAATAATGTTAAAACCTTTAAAATAAGGTATAACATGCATCTTTATGAATAATTTAATCATAAGAAGACTTAATCAACTAAATGTGAATAAAATAAAATTCAAATAATTCAAATCAAACATACAAATCGCAATCTAAAGTGAAAAAAAAGGAAATAGCTTAAAACACTAATCAATTAGACTTC
>JZKD02S1747508.1:546790-564647 GCA_000966675.3 Picea glauca
TTCCAAGTAAGAAATTAAACCTCTTCAAGGTCAAAATGAATAAAATATACACAAGATCTACTCAAAGGAAAGAATCTTGATTAGAAAATTATTCAAATAAGATTTACACATTACAGTGCTCCTGAGCTACATCCTTCCCGTTTAGTTTCTTTTCCACTCAAAATGGCCGGCACTCCTGCATGTAGAATAGAATTGAATTAATTCTCCGCCCAAGTGAACAATGAATCAAAAAGAACCCTCACATGAAAAATAATTTGCATAAATAAAAGTTTTAGCTTAGTATTTTCACATACAACAATGCTATCCACAAACATTTATGATTTTCTAGTCTCTTTATCCTTGCAACGAAGACTTCACCAATATGGAAGATCGGAACACACCACATATAGACAAAATATTCCTCCTAAGATCTGTTATATTTATTGGAAGAGATGGTAAATTCATAAAAGTGCAAAACTAACCACCTATCAAGAATTTCATTCAAATAATCTTCAGGATCTATTTGCAACAGAAACTGAAAATGGCCGTGTAACAGAATAAAATAAAATAAATTCTCTTTCTATATGAAAGTGAGAGATGAATCAATAACAAACCCTAACATGAAAAATAATTTGCATAGAAAATCCCATCTATCAAACTTTCTACAACGCTATTAAGAAACATTTATGATTTTTAATCTAAAATTGCTTACAACAATTACTGACAGTTAAACAATAATATATTTATTGAAGAAACAGATAATTTTGGAAATTTGCAAAACTGGCAACCCTTCAAAAAAATTCAGAAATGCTCATCACGAAATAATGATTCCAGAAATTTGCAAAACGGGTTATTTATTAAAAAATCCATCAAAATACTCTGCTGAGAATTAATTATTTCAAAATTTTGTATAAATTTTTTAGAAATACTAATCACCAAATAAATTATTCTACAAATTTGCAAAACAAACCATCCATCAAAGTATTCTTCACGATATTCTAATTACTGGATCTGCGGCTGATCTGCTGAGAGAGAATTATTTGTTATTGTTATTATTATATTAAAATTTTCATATATTATTTTCTCATTGTTTAGAAGAAGTGAACGGAAGTTTCTATGGGTTGCAAAACTGAATATCCAGTAACTAATTTCTAAAAGTACTTGGCAAAAAGCAAATTATTTCAAGAAACTCTGTTCAAAAAATAAATTATTTCAAAAGTACTCTTTAAATATAGATTATTTAATAAATGTGCAATGCAGACCATTTATTTAGAAAGTTTCATCAAATTACTTTTCAGGAATTTCATCAACATTCCGTGTACTTCAAACAGGGAAGCCATATCTTATCCCTTGCAGGAATAGAAAATGTGCGAAAAAAATCTGACAGAAAGTCAAACTAAAGGTCCGCGGTAGAGACAAAAATTGCTTACAGGTTACATTTGAAGTTCAAGAAAAAGACGGAGGCAATTAAAAAATACAAGAAAATAGATACAATGAAAGAACTTAGTTTTTCATGGGAAACAAATGAGGAAAATTGTTGATGAAGAAATCGTATAATGATTTTTTAATCCTCCAAATTGAACATTACGTGCACCGTTAATACAATACTTATACATGGTGCGCTTAAGGAACAATTATAATATAGTTAATATAAAATTCCTACGAGGCACTCAAGAAATCGCGCGGCACTTACTGTCGTGGCCGCTTTGATCTATTTCAAAATTTCATGAGATTTTCATCGTTGCCGACTTTTTAGTAAAGAAAAAGATTGCGGCTCTTTGCCATAGTCCCACATTAATTCAAAGATCACACTTATTCATTCTTTTTCCGTTAATTCCAAACTCATCTAATCGTATCCCAAAATAAATTTCAACAACAAATTTACTGTCCATAAGATTGATTATTACACCATTTAAACAGGAGCTGGACCGACACCGTTAAGAGTTAATTAGATTTCAAAGTCAATATCAATGAATCAATCCTCTTCCAAGCTGCATATCAAAATAATGCCTCTTACATATAAGGTGGACAGCAATTTTATCTATGAAAGAGTGGAACGTCATGTCTTATAAATAATTTCTCTCGTGATTCGTCATTACCTACTCCTAAAGTGTGAATTATTTTCGTATATAGCCATTTCCATGTCACGTAGGCAAACCAACATTGGTCAAACCTGTGTTTATTTCTATTGTAAACCACCATGTATCTGTGTTTTTCTTGGATTTGAACGTAATTTCAATTAATTAAAGTACTTGCAGTCTATCATAATTTCAATTCCTGATAAGGTACAATTTCAGCGAATATCGTGCCCATCATTAAAATAATTTGAAAATTCTACAGTTTTATCCACGATATCCCTAGCATTCTAGGAAAGAAATTAAACCTCTTCAAACTCAAAATGAATAAAATCTACATGGGGAAATTCCACTGCATCATTTAAAAAACAAGATCTACTCAGGGAAGGATCTTGATTAGAAATTTATTCAAGGACTTACAAATTACAATGCCCCTGAGCTATATCCTTCCTGTCTAGCTTCTTTTCCACAGAAAATGGCCAGCACTCCTGCATGCAGAATAAAATAAAATTAATTCTTCATCCAAGTGAAAGATGAATCAAAAGGAACCTTGACACGAAAAATAATTTGCATAAATGGAAATTTTAGCTTAGCATTTTCACATATAAAAAGTTTTCAATAAACACATCCGATTTTCCTTTCTTCTTTAACTTTGCGACCAAAACTTAACCAATATGGAAGATGGGAACACACCACATACAGGCAATATATTCGGAACTCTAAGCTCTATTATATATTACACCACATACAGGCAATATATTTGGAACTCTAAGGTCTATTATATATTGGAAGAGACGATAAATTACCAAATGTGCAAAACGGACCATCTCTCAAAAATTTTCATCAAAATGCTCTTCAGGATCCATTTTCAACAGAAACAGTGACAATAAACTTAGATTAATTCTCTTTCCGTGTGAAAGTGAAATAGCGATCAATAAGAAACCCTAAAATGGAAAATAATTTTCATAAGAAATCCTTGTACCAGTTATCTATCGAACTTTCAACAATGCTATCAATAAACCTTTCTGGTTTTCTTTTTTAAAGCTTGTTTGAAACAATTGCCCACCCTTCAACTCTATTATATTTGTTTGAAGAGGCAGATAATTTCGGAAATTTGTAAACCTGACCACCCATCAAAAAAAATTCCGAAATATTCAGCGATTTCTCGAATTTGCAAAACAGACTATCCATAAAAAAAAATTCATCAAAATACTACGCAGGGAATAAATTATTTCAAAAATTTGCAAAGAAAAAAATTATTTCAGGACTACTCTTCAAGAAGTAAATTATGGGAAATACTCTTCAAGATATAATTAGTAGTAGCTGGACGGACACCATTAAGAATTAGTCAGCTGTCAAAGTTAGCATACTTGAAACTAAATGAAATGGATGTCCAGGAATCAAACCTCCTTCAAGCTGCAAATTAAATATTGACGCGATCGTTTCTCTTCTTCATCAACAAATAAGTACTAACAGACAGGCACATATGCATACAGAGATAACAACACAAGGATTGTACCATAAACAAACAAACAAAACATTAACATCCAAACCCAGACACACAAACCATCCAGACTCAAACACACAAACCAAGCAGAGCATCCAAACGCAGACGCACAGACTAAGATTAAAGAAGAGAATGATAAGGTCCGCGCGGGCAAAGAAAACATAATGTAAAAACACCGCGTAGCTTTTTAACAACGGCCAAATGCAGAAAACGCGCCTAAAAGCTGGCCAGATTCAGATTAAAGAAGAGAATGATAAGGTCCGCGCCGGCAAAGATGGCCAGATTCAGATTAAAGAAGAGAATGATAAGGTCCGCGCGGGCAAAGAAAACATAATTTAAAGTCACCGCGTAGCTTTTTAACAACGGCCAAATGCAAAAAAAAACGCTTAAGAAAACATAATGTATCTTGATCTTCTTAATTGTTAGAACTGCTTAAGATATCAATAATCTATATATAATATTTTAAAAACAATAATTTTAAATATAATAAAAAATATCAATAATCAAGATAGCTTATACTATTAACAATGCTCTGGGACGGGGCTCAACTTCCCATGCACAAAACATATCCACTCTCCCAGAAGATTTTGAATCTCTACTCCTAATTCAAAAATCACTTGCACTATCCAGAACTTATTGTGATCTTTCTATGGACAACTGTATAATAGACGTCCTAATTCAAAAATCATTGCAATATCCAGAACTTATTGTGATTTTTCTATGGAAAACTGTGTATAATGGATGGAAGCAGATAGGGTTCCACCATGAGTGATTGTTGGAATTTAAAAATAAAATATTAATAATTTATAAAAATCAATAATTTAATAATCACTAGTCTTGCATTATTTAGAGCTCCCAAGGATGGGTTCAACTTCCACGGACAGAACACCATTACAATTAAAAAAAAAAAAAACTTATCATTATATCAGAAACTCAATTTCATGTTTTAAATATTCTGATTATTTGAATATAAAAACAAAATATTAATAATTTATATATAAAATTATTAATTTAATAATCACTATAACTTTCACCATTAGTTCAACTTCCCGTAGGAAGAACACCATTGCAACAATGCATGCAAAGCTATTAATCAAAACAACCAACCATTCACACTGAAGAATTTAAAACCTAATGAAACCTAATTCCATTTAAAAATATTTAAAATCTTAAACAAACTTGAATTATCCAAACAATCAGAATATTTACTACATTGAAATAAAATTGCAATACTATGCTAACATCTTCTATGACAAATAACTGGCTTAGTGTTTTGTGAAGCACAATCAAAGCAGGTCGATATTTTGTTTCTCACTGGATTCCTAACCTAGATATTCGATCTCAAAACGGAAACAACATGGAAATAAATTCCGCTCACACAATCAAAGCAGATCGATATTTTGTTTCTCACTGATTTTCACTGATTTCCTAACCCAGATATTATACCTCCCCAAAACGGAAACAACATAAAAGTAAATTCCGTTCACAATGGCTGGCTTTTCAGTTGGGTTTCCATCGTCTGGTCCGGCGCTCCCTTAATGTTCTGGAAATAACCCGGTGAGGAATTAAAGGATCAAACGAATGTGGCACACATTTAAAGTCTCCACGTACACAGAGCATTGTTTTTAAAAACACACGAAGGGGTGGAGTGGACGGGACGCTCCCAACTCGTCCAATAAAGATCTTGATAACTGGATCGATTTGGGGGTGGAAGAAAAAAAAAAAAATCATAGTATTTTCATAATCTCATGGGCAGTGTCCAACTCGTCCAATAAAAATTTTGATAACTGGATCGATTTGGGGTGAAGAAAAAAATAAAATCATGATATTTTCATAATGGTCGGGGCAATGAAAAGCAACAGACACACTTATGCATCCCACACATATTTTATAAACGCTTGGTAAAGATAAAAATCATTAAAAAAAACAATCCCTAAACTTGTTTCATTTTTCATTTACAGTAAAAACATTGAAAGTAGTTATTGAATTCGGTGGATGGATAATTATTATGTTAATCATATTAATCACTCCTTCGAGCATATCAAATCATGTCCACTGAAATCACTTTCGTAATTAAAAACCCATTAATTCTAGACGGGTAAACATTTTTGAAAAGTTTGATATTCAATTTAAAATTGAAAAAAATGTGATGGTAAATATTATAAATTTTACATAAGATATATATTAAAAAATAGAGACATATTGAATTTAGTTGTTAGAGTACTTACAAAGTTATTTATAATATTTTAGATTTTACTATATATTAATAGAAAATAGAAAGTGGGGAAGTTTGTATTAACCTTAGATTTTAGACAAAATAGCTTACATATGCATATATGTTCACATGTAGTACATTTACCATTTCTTACATGTATATATTCTTAAAATAAAGTGGAAGATTCTAATTATTTTGAGAGTCCATTTAAATTTCACTTTCTTCTTGTGCAAAGAAGTCATTCCACTTGTAATCTTTGAAAACAATTTTAATGAATTTTAGGTAATAATAAGAAAGATCCATAAATGATCTGACCTCTATCACATTTTTGGTGCAGACCATCTTCCAATGACCATTATTTTCTCGGGATCCAATGTTATCTTATTCGTTGAAATAATATGCATAGTGAATCTTCTTTTGATAAAATATGCACTTACTTAGTTTGGCATACAATTTATGCTTTCTCAAAACTTGCAACATCATTCTCAAATCTTGCTCATGCTCTTCTACTATCCTTGAGTAAATGAGAATATCATCTAAGAAAATGATCACAAAGTTATCCAAGTACTCCTTGAACACTCCATTCATCAGGCACATGAAAGCTCTTGGGACATTTGATATCCCAAATGACACTACTGTAAATTCATAATGCCCATATCTTGTCCTAAATGTCATCTTGTTGATGTCTTCTTCCTTTACCCTCACTTGATGATAACCTGACCTCATGTCAATATTAGAAAAGATTCTTACAACTTTCAACTGATCGATTAAATAATCAATCTTTTGCAAAGGATATTTGTTCTTTATGGTGACCTTATTCAGCTGTCTGAAATCAATACACAAAATCAAGATTCCATCCTTCTTCTTTAGAAAAAGAACTGGGGCTCCCCAAGGTGACACACTTGGGCATATATACCCCTTCTTCAAAAATTCTTCTAGATGATTACGAAATTCTTTGAATCCGGTGTGCCCATTATGTAAGGTGTCTTGGACATTGGGGCAAATCCAGGTACCAAATCAATAGACAAATCAATGTCTCTCTTGGGTGGCGATCCTATAATTTCCCCAAAAACATCTTCAAAATCCCTCAAGATTGGATGGTATTCAATACTTGCCACATTATCCCTAGCTTCCTCTTCCATACAGGCTGCAAAAATTTGACATCCCTTCCTAAAACTCATTTTCAGCTACATGGTTGAAATTTCTCTAATAGCTACTTCTCTTAGAATGCCTTCACTACAAGGAAAACACCCTCTGGCTGAGGTTATAACAAATATTTTTAGTGTTACAAAATTGACAAAAATTGTCAAAAAAAACTCTGTGAAAACATTTGTTTTCTGTAGCGGATATTTTTGCGGAGATTATAACAAAACTTTATTATAACTAAAAAATACTGGGCATGCGGAGGTTGTAGCGGATGCTTTTCAAGATGGTGTGCCTCACGGTCTATACACACCGGTGTGTTCTCAAACATAAAAAAAATGATGCCTACATTACACCAAAAGCACCGCACTAATCCTAAAATATTGGGGCACCAATGCGTTTATACAAAATAATACACCGGTGCTTTAATAAAAACAACACACCAGTGGAATATACGATACCGAGCACCGATGTGTTCTATAACTTAAAGCACCAGTGCCTAACATTACAAGACATCATCGGGGATGTCCAAAAAATATTGGGGCACTGGTGCTCTTATAAGTAATAACGCATCGTTGCTTTAATAAGAATAAAGCATTGGGCGAATCCATGAAAAAGAACCCTACCGGTGCATGATATTCAGAACGCACCGGGGAGGAATTGCAATAAAGAATCACTTGCACGCATTTATTAATTTAATGCACCGACAAATATTTTATATTATTATTATTATTGGTTAAAATAATATTATGATCGGTGCTACTTCCTTGTATATCAGCACCGACGTGAATTTAATTACGAAACCGGTGCATTGTATCTTGAAACACACTTGTGTTGTTTATCATTAATCACACAGGGTGTCATTTTCTCTTTTTAGAAACACCGACCTGTGACAGTGCACAATCATTGTTACTTTTTAATTCCATTGTTCATAAAAATAATTGACATATATCTTATAATAGTATTCATATAAATTAAATTTTGATTAGTGCATTTCGATATGATGTTTGGATTAATTTCTTATATCATCATATTTCACATTTCTTCATTATAATATTTAATCATCCATATATTTAATCAATGAGGTAACATTTCACAACAACATTGGACAATGCAATAGAATAAAATAAAACATATTTTATTATTTGTTGGAAGACTAGTTGTCATTGATGTCAACCATGGAAAATTGCATGCAGAAGAACGTACAAGAGGAAATAAAATCTTAGGATAAATAGCATTACAGAGATTGTGCAAAAGCTAAAGGGGTCGAGGAGGAATTCTATCCATTGATGTAGTTTTTGGGACAATCCAGGATCGTTAGATTTAGTTGGAACCAAAGGCTGGGAGTAATTAAATCCCAACTGTCAGATCGGGAGTGATAATCCTCAACCATAGATCAAAGCCAATCAGACTTCAATAGTCTAAAAGAAAAATAAAAGTGACATGGTTATCTATACCTCTAAAAGTTTAAGTACAATTTCCACATCTTTAAAATTTTTAAGTAGAATTTGTAGTAACTATGAACTATTGATAATGTTATTTTCAATTTTCTTTTTAAATAAATTGATGAATAAAAATCGTGGCATATTAATCCTATCCATAACATTCCAAATTATAACCTAAATAGAAGATACATGTTTTTCTAGACTTTAAGTAAGAAACAATAATAATAGTAATATTATATATTTATGATTAGATAAATAATTTTGTTATRTTGAAAATTGTTAGGTAAGGTTAGGTTAAGTAGCACTCTAAATACTGACATAGTTAGAGAATCATGGTTGTGTGTGTTATTGCATCAAGGTATCAAACATGAATAGAATACATAGAAAATCATGGCAAATCATGGCCCCTAGTGCTATTTTATCCAAGTGAATTATGAGAATGATAGGCATTGATACTTTACTATTCTATGTACTATCTAGTATTAATTAAACATATGATGACATGAAAAAATTGTAACATAATCATTTTATCTTGTGTTCTAAACTATCAATTCATTAAATTATGGATCTTCAATTAAATTATGGATCTTGTAGAAATAATATTTGTAACACTTTTGTTGGAGATATTACACACTCACCTAGTATTTCTTTTCCTAAGGTTGAGAGTCCAATATTGAGAATGCTTCCTTAGATGAAAATATTCTCTCTAGAGAATATTCTCCTACAAAATAGGGCACTCCTCTTCAAACCAGAGTCAATTACACTCACTTAAACTAGTGGAAGTCATTCATGCATGGAAACCTCGATTTTATCACCAACAGTTGCATGTGTTTCTTTAACTTCCACACCTGTGATTCAATTAATTGATAGTTGCATGGATCAATTAACTAGGACTAGGTGGCTTATTGCTTCGGTTTCTGTCAGTGAGTTTCTAGATCTCTCTAGATCACTACTATGGTGACTTCACTTAGCCATGTAGAGTATATCATGTGCATTTTACCATTTTACTCATATAGTGAATACAATTCTTTATTATTTTCTCTCATCTCTTCTCTCCTTCTCTCATTTTGCAAGCTTTGTATGAATGGTTGTTAGTTAGATTCTCTATGCAGGTTTCACCACAATTCTACATGGTATCAAAGCCACAGGTTGCTAGGAGCAAGGAACACATGTATCTTATTTGCAGATCCAGAAGGGAGATGCAATAAAAAAATATGTATTATTTGTGGACAATACTTCTCACACCTCATAACTACTTCTAGTGGAAGCTAAAAATTATGTATGAACTCAGATGTAGAGGCTTCTATCGGATTACCATAGCTACAAAGGTTGATCCAACCTCTGTTATTGAGAAGAAAAGATATCTCAATTGCATGGATGAGGCTTACGACCTCCTTTGTGTGTCTATGTCCCTCGAGCTTCTATTTCACATTGAAGCTTGTACCACACCAGATGAGATTTGGACAAAGTTGAAGGACCTCTTTGGAAATCAAGATGAAATGAGAGGCCATATTCTCTAGTTCAAGTTGAATTCCTTAGATCTGAGGAATTTTAACAACATCCAGGACTTCTTTACGAAGTTCAAGTCCCTCCTCCTTCATTTAAAGGGATGTGGAATAGACAATTCCACTTAACAAAGTCATTTAATCCTTTCTATCTTAGCAAAACTTGGTCCACATTATGTTGTTTTCATCTCATCATTTCACACAAATGGATTCACTTCATGAGCATCTTGGAAAATGCCGACATTGGATCAATTTATTGAATCCCTCATGCCTGAGAAATATAAGATCATCAAAATGGAGATACTCAAGGGACCCAATGCTCATGCACTTGTTGTGCCTGAAAACAATAACACTTCCAATTCAAAGTCCAAGAAAAAAGAAAAGGGAAAGGCGCATGTAGAACCAAAGAAGGAAGGGTATTCCAAACCCTTCAATGATTTCTAAGGCTCCAAAGGTGGAAAATGAAAGAAAGGGAAGCCAAATGTGGCTATTGAAGCCACGATTATCATCATGAGTTTGCATGCATGAAGAAACATATTGATAAGATGGTGCAGATTATTCAAAAGAACAACCTTAGGGATCACATTCCTGAAACTTCCAAAAGGAAGTGAGAAGATCAAGCCAAATGAGGTAACTCTCATGCATTGATTATGATTCACTCATATCGTTATGCATGGATCTTAAATTCAGGGACATCCCACCATATGGAAACAACAAATAATGTTTTATCTTCTATTTATGCATGCATGGGTCCTCCCATCCTCATGGGAGATGATATCCTAGTTGAATTCTTTGGCCAAGGGAGAGTAGAACTCCCACAAAAAGGTTTTAAGAACGTTTTGCATGTTCCAAAAATCTTTGTGAATGATCCAGATTATTTTCGGCATGAAATGAGAGTGGAGATATAATAAAGAAATGTAAAAAGATATCTCAGATATCCGATAATATAACAAAAATATATCAGATATGCAACCATAAACACAAAGATACAGTAATACACAATTTCTATTAATGAGCAAAATGTACAAAGACTATAAAAATACAGAGTAAAAGACTCACTAGAATGGTGAGAAGAGATGTGACGGCTACTCGCATTCGCAAGAAGATGATCCTTACAATGAGGCTCCAAATGAATTTTTAACATAAGTAAAATCCAAAACCCTAACCCCGGAAGATGAAAATCCAAAAGGTTTGCAGGCCCTCATGGGGGTAGTTGATACGTCAACTTCCCAGTTGCGTAACTTTTGCATACGATCTATGTTTGGGGCGCTCGATACACCGTTGGAAATTTCTAACCGAGAAGAATGAATTTCGACTGGCCCGAATCAGTGCCTTCGGCAGTCACTTGGGCCCAAAATCCCCAAAAAACATCGTTTAGGGCCTCAAAACGACCTCGTAAGTTTGGAACCCAAAAAAATGCCCTGATGGAAAATTGTTTTTCGAGCCCGTGGAATAGGGCAGTGGCCACCGATATCCACCTGGATCAGTGAATATACTCTCCATTTATCAGATAATGCATTCGGTTACAGAAAAAAGGGTGCATTTCACACCTGATTCCATAACCATATTTGATAGTCATGATAACTCCATGATTGTTGTTGGTGAGGTAAATCACCAATCTCATTTGTATACGTTCAGTAAATTCATTGCTAAATCTGATTTTTCTTTACTACTGACGCATATTGATGATATTAGTAGATTATGGCATGAGAGATTCAACCATCTAAACTTCAGATACATGCAACAATTATGAAAACAAGATATGGTCATCGCCTTTCCCAACATACACTTTTCAAAAGGAGTTTGTCAAGGATGCATTCTTTGCAAACATCCTCAAGAGAAGTTTGAGAAAGGGAAGTCTTGGATGGCCTCCTCTCCTTTGGAGCTCATCCATAGTAATCTAATGGGACCCTTTCCTTATCTATCTATCTATTTTTATTTTATTTATTTTTTAATTTATGTTCATTTTTCCCATGGTTTTCTTAAACCACATGATATAGCCCATGGTTTTTTCCCCATGGTTTTCCCCTAGAATTACTTTAGGTATTTATTTTACTAAGGGGAAAAATAATACACATTAGATATTTATTTTACATGGGGTAAATATATTTTTACATGGATAAACCATTTCATTTCTCCCACCCCCTCACTCTTCCACCCTCATTTTCCCCCTCACCCTACACTACCCTCTCTTACCCCCCTTCTCGTTTTGTCCCCTCTCCATATTTTATTTATATTTTAAATTAAGTCCAAGAACCAATCAAATCGCTCCATTTTCCAACTACTCATTCCATGACACATGGGAGCAAAAAACTTGTGACACGTGGCAACTAGACACATGGCAACAAAAAACTTGTGACACGTGGCAACTAAGCATTGGTTAAACATGACATATGGTGACGAATGAGAATGTTACATGTGGTAGTTGTGTTGAAATATCACTAAAGGACATGTGGACTACTGCATCATGTTGACTAGGTGATTACGCAGATGCCACTTGTTACCCATGATTTTGGTCATCATGATGATGTATTGATGATGGTGTACTCAGGCTCTTCATAAGAACTTTCTCCTGAGAAAAGTTACTTTCTTCTCTTTCCAGAAATATCATTTTTGAAGGAGGTTCGTATGCTGCTAGTATATTTTCCTACGAGAATGCATGATTCTCGCAGGCTGCCTTAAGCTAGGGTGCGAGAAGTTCACACTGTGTTGAACTGCTAGGGTGCAAACTCTTTCTAAAGAAAGGAAAAAGATGAATTCTCGATGCTTCTAGAAGGGAATCTTCTAGAAGGATGAGATGGCATTCGAATGGTTATCCTAGTACTGGATTCCCTGATATTTTGGGATCATTCTTATCCAAGTAACTAATTCATTCTCTCCTATATATTGAGGTAATTCTCATAGAAAAGGTTAAGCAAGGTTAAGCAATATTCATTGGAGAATTAGTGAAAGAATTGTGTGAAGGACTGAAGCTACAACAGCTTGGAGACTCCAGTAAGTTTATCCAAAGAGGTTGATCTTCTTCATGCAAGTGAGCAAGTGTGTGTGTCAGAGCCAAGGGCCATCGAAAGGAAGTTTGCGACATCAAGGATCAGGTTGTAATCTTTACTTTTCATTAATATGATACAGTAATATGTCCCTTTCCCTTAAAGCTATTTCCACTTTATTGTATAATTCCTTGATCATATACATAGATTGATCGTTGAATAGATTTTGCTTTCTTCACTTTGGTTGGTTTGTGTTGTATTGGTCTTGACTGCACAAGATAATTGGAGCGAAGCGAGAGCAACAAAGACCATAGGAATCGATTATAAGGTATGTTACTTGTTCTTGCCTCATAGTTAATTCAATGATCGAAATCTAGGGAAAGAGTCATGTTCTATCTTGCTTTGTTCTAGATCCAGGTGGATCTAGGGAGATCGGTTAGTGTCCACACTTACAGATTTATCCAATAACACCACTAGGCACTGACTGGACATGGGTGGAGGATGATTAATGGTTCAAAATTTTAATTATTTAATTAAATTCCTAAGGGGACGACTTATAAATCTCCATAGTATTGTTTTGTTTCTTACTAAGAATATAGTAAAATTTCATTATATATCGTAAAGACTCCAACATCCCCATACATGTGGGATAATAATTATGAAGAAAAATTTGAAATTATTGTGAAGGAGAATGCAATTTGAACCAAGGGCCTAGATTGCCCCATCAAATCAATCAACGATTGCTGAGTCTTTTTGTTCTGAATGCCATATCTTGAGATCAGAGAATCGGAATTACATAAAATATACCTCTTTGGAAATGTATTTAGATGATGAAGATGATGGAATAGGTATTGAGAACTGAAAGTGGACATATTTTTCTCATAAATTGAAAGAACAATCAACAATATTTTTATGCCTTGCTTATAAATCTGTTTGACACCTCAACTTCATGAGTTCATATCTTGAGATCTAGTAATTGAAATTGCGCCTAGGATGAATCTTTGGAAATATAATATATTGAAGATCACATATAAATTGGTTTCCATGGTTGAAAAATTGAATATAACATCTAAAAAATTAAAACACGACCCCCTTTTTAAAAGGGCAATAAATTAAAATTTTGAAAATAAAAGTTTCTTAATAAAAGTTTTATTAAAGGAAGAAAATGGGTCCACTTCAAGATACAAATATTAATGATGCAAACTTCAAGGAACCAATTTTAATTAATAAATTCTAAATTCCAAGTTAGAGGAACCGATTTTAAAAGGAAAGAAAGGACTTCATCAAAGGTTTAGAAGTAGGTAAACAGAAGATCACAATAGAGGGGACCAGTTATCAATATGTAGTCGAGCTTCTGATCAGAAATAAAAAAAGATCTCCATATTCTCCACTCCTCCTTTTCTTCTACAACATTTTCTCAGAGCTTTATGCTTGAAATTCTAAACTAAACATAAGGATGATTTCTTTGTTGTTTCTCTTGTATTCTTCAAAGACTTTTATTATATGATCATGGAGTATTTACAAACATGTATGTGACTGTAAAATAGATTTTTTATAATGAAGAATATATTTCATGAATAAAACTCCACAAAGAATTACTTCAAAGCATGACTTCAATGACTTCTCAAATCTTTATATTTTTTAGTGTGAGATGTTTGAAGTATGCTTATCAAATTTGTTTTTTTTTAAATGCAATACTCTTTTGAAATTATTTGAGATGGTCAAAATTATTCTCCTTCTTCTAGTGAGAAGATATGGATGTGTTCATTATTTGTATGTTATTAAGAAGGTTGCATATATGATATTGAGCACAAAGATATTATGATATTGAAGCCTCCCTTCAATATTTCTATTTTTAAAAGTCTTTTTGTTGCACATAAAGATTATATTTGGTTATCGAGAACCACTCCATATACAAATCAAAGAAATAAATATCTGGGGTTTTATGCTTAACATTCTCCCTAATCCAAGATATTCAAAATATATCTTTTAGTCAAAGAGAAGTACCACCTCTATAAAAATGAAGGGGGATTCATATCCTCATGAGGTTTCTATTTCGATATTAACAAATTCAAACATCAACAATAGGAAATTTGAGGATATTTGGTTGTCCAATCTACACCCATGTGCCTATGGAGAAGTTGATGAATCTAAATCCTTTAGGACAAAAGGGTATATTTGTGGGGTAAAATGAAACCTCAAAGGATTATAGGATCTTCATTCCATCACAAAGAAAGACAGTTGTGAGAAGAGATGTTAATTTCGAGGAGAAATTGACATCTAGGAGGTCTCAAGAGTCATCATAAGTGATAGAGGACGAGGATCAATATCCTTTGAAGGATGAGTAGAAGACGGTAGTTAAGAATTTAGGTGGGGAGGATTTATCCCCTTCCGGTCCTATCAAGAGACCTAAGTGACTATTACATACATTAAAGGATGTTGGTGAGGCTCCTAGCAATGTGATCAAAGAGAAAATGCCTATGAATAAGTTTCTGAACTATATGGTGCCTGTGAGTAGCATAATTGATGTTGAGCCTTCTAGTTTTGAGGAAGCAGTAGATCATCGGGTGTGGTGGGATGCCATGGTATAGGATTACACCTCTATTATGAGGAATGATGTTTGGGACATAGTGTCGAGACCGAAGGATAAGTCAATTGTGATTTTCATGTGACACTACAAGATCAATCATGTTGCAAATGGTAGCATCGAGAAGTTCAAGTCAAGGTTTGTGGTGAGAGGGATTTCCTAAAAAGAGGGATTGGAATACAAGGGGACATTTTCTCTAGCCGTCAGGTATGCTTCTATTCAAGATATGATTTCTATTGATCTAGTCATGAGGTAAAGGATACATCAGATGGATGCAAAAACAACTTTCCTCAATGAAATCATTGAGGAGGAAGTATACATAGAAAAACCTCATGACTTTGAGGTACATGGGAAGTATTTTGATGTGTGTAGGATTAAGAAAGCCTTATGAAGACTCAAACAGGCACCCAGGGCATGGTATTCTAGGATTGATAGATACTTTCAAGGTGTGGGATTTACCAAGAGTGAGGCGGATCCTAACTTGTACTTCATACTTGTTGGAGAGGATCCTCTTATCTTGGTTATGTACATTGATGACTTATTTCTCACAGGTGAAAAGGATCTTATTGCAGGGTGCAAAGAAGATTTAGCTAGTTAGTTCGAGATGAAGGACATTGTATTGATGCATTATTTCTTGGGATTAGAGGTATGGAAGGTATCAAGAGAGATATTCCTTGGTCAATGGATGTATGCAGTTGAGATCTTGAGGAGATTCAGGATGGAGGATGATAAAGCAATGACTACACCTATGATTACAAATATGAATAAGGTGGTCACTTCATATTTAGAGTTGGTAGATCCCATGATATACAAGCAACTGATAGGGTCCTTAGTGTATTTGGTCAACGACAGGCCAAATATTTTTTTTGTTATGAACACCTTGAGTTAGTTCATGGTGGAGTTGAGACATGTGCATTGGATCATAATGAAACATGTGCTCAGGTACTTGAGAGGTACAATGGATTATGGATTGAGATATATTAGAGGAGTTGGAGTGGATTTGCAACGATATACAAACTTAGATTGGGCAGGTAGTGCAATAAAAAAAAATAGCACCTTGGGGTGTTGCTTCAGCTTGGGATCAACAGTGATTACTTGGTTCAAAAGGAAACATACTTTTGTAGCACTCATTTCAGTAGAGGAAGAGTATACAACAACAAGTATGGCTATTTGTGAAGCTATTTGTCTTCACAGATTACTTACAGGTTTATTTGATCAAGAGTTTGAGCCTACAATGATATACTGCAATAACTAGAGTTGTATCAAAATATCAAAGAATATAGTATTTCATGATAGGTCCAAGAATATTGAGATAAGATACCACTTCATCTGGGATATGATCCAGAAGGGAGCAGTGAATATTCAGTATATTTCCACAGATGAGCAGGTTGTAGATATTTTGACCAAGCCCTTGGAGAAAGGGAAGTTTGTGTTCTTTAGAGACAGACTTGGAGTGGTGTAGAATACCTTCCTTGCTAAGAGGGGGGGTTGAAGCTAGTGGTAGCATCGACCATGTATTTCCACATAGGTCTATGTTTCTAGATGTGTGGAAATTATCCAAATCCTTTGTCCAGAAATGCAATTGCTTTACTTTAAATTATCAACTAGGGATCTCGTAAGCTTGTGAGATGCCAAAAAAATATATGCAGGGGTAAGAAACTAACTCTAAGCTAAGAAATTTGAATGAAAGGCTACATAATTCAACTGAGATCAATGGAATTATATTTCAACTATTAACCATATTCCTTTGGTTGATAAGAAAGAGAATCAATTGGTTTTTTTATCACTAAAGAAACTTAGCCTTCAATGTCTAATTCTATAGGGAAACCACACTTGCATGAATTGAAAAAGTGTAAGAAATGAAAAGTAATTGAAATGAACAACTAATTAAATAACATCATATAACAAAAATAAGCTATTGGGCAACATATATTAGAGAGAGGGGGGCCTGCCTCTCTTGGAATATTATTCCAAGAAGGACTATAGTAGATAACTCTTGATGTGCAACAACAAACTCTTTATTCCAACATCAAAATGATTATAATGATCCTTCTCTTCAATATGGAACTCTATGCTCTAACTCCTTCAACTCTCTAACTCCTTAACTATTTTTTAAGTATCCAAGATGAATGATATCCTCTCATATATCTATCTATCTATCTATCTATCTATCTATCTATCTATCTATCTATCTATATATATATATATATATATATATATATATATATATATATATATATATATATATATATATAGTGTCTCGTTAAAAAAAGGAAAATGAGTTACAACAAGATGAGATCAGATCCTAAACAAGTGGATCTGCAACCAACAAATTCTATATCCTAAACATGTGGATGTTTCACCACCAAATATTAGATTTGATCTAAGATAGTTTGAATAAGATAATAACATCA
>JZKD02S1747508.1:568370-585622 GCA_000966675.3 Picea glauca
TCAAAACAGATCATGATAGTCTTAAATACTTCTTGGAACAAAGACTATCTTCAGAAGAACAACAAAAATGGGTAACCAAGATATCGGGTTATGATTTTGAAATCGTCTATAAAAAAGGGAAGAAAAATGTTGTGGAAGATGCACTCTCAAGAAAGGATGAAGATTTTGAGGCCTTTTTCTGTGCTATCTCGATCATCCAACCCGATTGGATAATAGAAGCAAGGGATGAATGGAAGAATGATGAAAAAGTGTGGACTCTCATTCAAAGGTTGCAGGAGGATCCCAGTGCATTAGATACATTTACATGGAAAAATGATCCACTATGGTACAAAGATCGCTTATATTTATGTAATAACTCCCAACTCAAACAAAAGGTACTATTGGAATTACACACCTCTCCAGTAGGAGGGCACTCGAGATTTTTGAAAACCTACATAGGGTCAAGAAGGAATTTTTTTGGGATGGACTTAAAACTGATGTTCAAAGGTTTGTGGAAGAATGTTTGGTTTTCCAACAAAATAAGGTGGAAATAATTAAGACCCCAGATCTTTTACAACCATTAGCCATCCCAAGTCTGCGCTGGGAGGAGGTTTCCATGGATTTCATCACAGGGTTACCGAAGTTTGAAGGAAAGAGTGTCATCATGGTGATTATTGATAGATTGACCAAGTAAGCACACTTTTGTGCACTCTCTCATTCCTTCAAATCCAATACAGTTGCCACTGCATTCATGGAGACAGTTCAAAAGCTATATGACATCCCAAAGATTATTGTAAGTGAAAGAGATCCCATCTTCACTGGACATTTTTGGAGAGAATTATTTTCTTGTTTGGGTACTCAATTGGCTCATAGCTCATCCTATCATCGTCAATCTGATGCGAAAACGGAGATAGTGAAAAAATGTTTGGAAGGCTACCTTCGTTGCTTTATCTCTGATAAACAAACACAATGGTTCAAATGGTTACCCTTGGAAAAATGGTGGTATAACAGTTCCTTTCATACTGCAACAAAAATGAAACCAGTTATGGCACTCTATGGATACCACCCTCCTTCCATCACTTATTCTCTAAAATAAAAAGCTAAGGTTCAAGAAGTGTAAGACCACATTGAGCATCAACAACAAGTTCTCCAAATATTAAAGGACAACATGACCATGGCTCAGAATCACATGAAACAACAAGTAGATCAACATCATAATGAAAGAAGTTTTGAAGTATGGGATTGGGTTTTTTTAAGACTACAAGCACACAAACAAATGTCCCTAAAGAAATCCAAGAAGGATAATAAATTATCACCAAAGTACTATGGCCCTTATAAGGTGTTGCAAAAGATTGGTACTATGGCATACAAATTGGAGTTGCCTTCATCTTCACGAGTACGCCTAGTTTCCCATGTTTCATGCTTAAAGAAGGTTATAGGTTACAAGATCCCATTTCAAACTATATTTCCAGAACTTGATGAGGAAGGAAAAATCATAATGGAGCCTGAAGCCATCACTGACACAAGAATTCATCATCTGAGGAATAGATCCATTTCAAAGTATCTCATTAAATGGAGGAAACTACCAGCTAAAGATTTCACTTGGCAAGATGATTTTTTTATATAGAAGCATCCAGAGTTACTCAAGCGTTGCAGACAAAACTTGTCTCAAGGGGAGGGGGATGTTAAGCCCTAAATAGTGGCTCATTACCCCTTAATTGGGGCATATTACATTAGTAATGTTATTTTATTTATGTCGGCTTTAGTCCATTAGTTGTAATTATACCTTGTAGTCTCCTATATATAACAAGGAGACATTTTCATTTGGAATCATCTTGTATTTGGAACTTTGTGTGGGCATAAGGAGGTTGCCCCCTCAAAGAGGCTTATTATGTGAATTTCTCTCCTTTTAAAGGCGTTGAGTACTTATTCTGAGGTTTTTCTATGCTATATTGATATTTGGTTCCTAACACTATTGAATTTCACAAGTTAGGAAATCACAATATCTACTCTAAGTAATCATCAAATCATGAGAAAAAAACTATTTTAGTGCAAGTATGCCACATGAAGCTCATAAAGGGTAGAAATGGACAAATGCGGAAATGTGAGTGATGGAGGGAATGATGATGAAAGGGTAAAGTAAATGAAAAATGACTAAATGGCATTGTAAAAATGTGTTATTTATGAGGTCCAACATTTTCCCCACACTCAAATAATTTCATGTCCTCATGCAATCAAAGATACATAAGAGGTAGTGTCTGAGTGTATATGATACAAGACCTAAGTGGAAATTATTTGTTTTACACTTGTCTTATTTCCAAGTCATCGATGCGATAGGGATATGGATGATGATGGGTAGATAATGAAATATGAAATGAAAGTAAAGGAATGGAAAATATGAAAAGCTTCAAGAATTTTATGTACATGAATTTCCAGTTAGATGACAACCTAAAAATAGAAATTTCATACCCAACTTTACCTTCTCCTGGTGGATGATGATCTGAGAGACAAATGTTGAACTCTAGCTCATTTGATGTGTGTTGATATAAGAGGAAAATACTTTGGTTGTAACCTAACTGCATGATGTGAAAAGGAAGATGTTGGATGGAGTAATCTTTGTCAATGATGACATGTTGTTGGATAAGTTTGTTGATGATGTTGATGATACTGATGATGATGAAGAGTACTACCACTGAAGAAGATAATTGATGTTGATGGTGAAGATGAATTTGAATCTACTTATTGTTTTTAAACTATTGTTACAGAAATGCTAAAATTTGATCTTTGTTGATGTTTCAAAACTTGAAAATTGAAAAAACCTAAAAACCAATGTTGATAGGTGGATGAGCATCTTGTGATGATTTGAAATTGTCTCCAAGCAACATTCTAGTCTTGGGATGTGTGCAACCATTCAAAACTACAAATCGAAAGATGAAAACATGAAAAATGTTGAAAATCATGGTTGATAGGTGGATAAGCATCTCATATCCATTTAAAATCATCTCCGAGTTGCGATTTAGTTGTGGGATGTGTGCAATCATTGAAAAGTGCAAATTAAGTACAAAAGGATGGTTGTAACTACTTACAAAAATTATGATAATTTTTATAAAATCAGTTTCAAAACATGTTGGTGCATCCCTTGTCATGCAATCTCTGCAAATTTCATTTGAGTGTTATTCAATTTGTTATATGGGGCACAAAACCCATGTCTCATAATTTCTCGATTCAACTTCAATTATTTACAAATGACGTGCAAAAAGTGCCCTTCAAGAAAGATGCTACAGGAAATATGAAAATTATATCAAAGTCTACTTCAAAAACATACCTGTAGATCCCTCATTATGCACTTTTTGGAAAAAAAAATTGTTTATTACTCAATTTGTTACATGGGGCACAAAACTTACATCTTAAAATTTTTTAATTCTACCTCATCTGTTGACAATTGTGGTGTAAAGATCATCCTTGGGAATAAAAATATGCGTGTAACATCTTTTTTGTAGCTGCAAAAAATCACTTGAATTTGAAAACAAATGATGGTGGATCAAAGAATGTGCTTATGATATCCTGCAATGATTGTTTGAATGGAAAGGACTAACATCTCTATCTTCTTTATCTCCCCCACACTCGAGATCTTGCATGTCCTCATGCGCATGAAGTAGAGGACTATGTATCCTTTATGAAGGCTTATGGAGATGCTAATACCTTCTAGACATTTGTATCCAATGAGAAAATACACACTTGATCCATGTATCTGAACCAATACTAGAAGAGATTTTGTAAAGACTATAAAAAATAAAGCACTACAGTAGCTATTTGTTGCACCATATACACAAATTGCCAGAACAATTTTTGGAAGTCCATGTAGAGAGATAGGTATCATCATATGTGTACCCTGCCCATAATCTTTAAGTTTAGCAACATTGAAATCAATCCCTACTGCAAATGCATGTAGTGTCAATGCTCCAAAAGCTAGAAAATCCTTTAATGCAAGAGTTTGACCTCCAATCCATAAATGAAATGGTTTCTATGTAACTAAAGTAATAGTTATACCTGAAGTTCATTCCTATAAGGAATGAATGTTGCATATTGACCGAGGTTGCAAATGGTACAATGATAATACCTCCAATGAAAGGTCCAAGGCCAAAAAGAAGTGAAACTAGGAAGCCCGATGTGTTCTTTCAACTTTGTCCCTATTCAAAAAGTATCAATGATTGTGCTAAGTGTCTCCATAAATGCTTCCTTAAAACTATTGGGCACAACTTCTTCTATCACCATCCATACCATACAACTAGCTACAAAACCCTTAGAGAATGGCAAGAATTTGTGGAAGGATTCAACACATATGAATGCTAGAACAACCACAAAAGGATGTGGCAAGTTGGTAGGGACATAATGATACTCCATATCCATACTCACATCTAAGCTTTCTGGAATGTTATGCACAATGATGGCTATAGTTACCAAAAAACTTTGATGAGCTAGAAAGGGAGACTCGAATGCCTAAACCTTCACCAAATGAATGAATAGTTGTTATTCCAATCACCAACACAATCTTTCTAGCATATGCCCCTTTTATATATAGTATGCTAACTTCACCATATTGTTTCAGGCACTTCTGATATTATAAAATGAAAATTCCTCTGGCCAGGATGCCAATAACAACCTCACTGTCATCGTCATATTTTTGACCTTCTTCAACAAGGTCGAATCTCGCTACCGACATAACCACTACTGCAAACCCATTGCATATTCCAGCTCATTGTGCTTCTAATTATACAAAGAAGAAAGGAACTACACCAAATCCTGTTACCACTACTTGAAAAGGATCTCAAATATTTCAACAACCCACTGTAGAGTATGTTTTGTACACTGCCTCTAGTATCATGCTTGCCTCCATGAATCATTTGTTTACGATATGCAACACATCGCGCATCATGTCAATAATAGAGAATACACTAGAAATTGAATCAAAGAAAGAGGAATCAAATATATGCTTAGCCTCAAAGCCAAACTTAACATGTAGATCAAGTATTTGAGCTAAAACTTGCAAACAAATAATAAAAAATTAGCACATATGCACAGTCACCATTCAACTTACTTTGAATTTTATTTGTACTTCCTCTCTCTAAAAATCTACACGATTTCATGACTAAAAGCACGACATTGGGATCTTATGCTTGATTCTTGAACTTTTGACCAAATATAATGTAAGCAAGATCTGATAGATCCATTTCTCAAGGATATAACAAACAAAACAAGGTAGAGATTTCACAAACCATCCACAACTAACATTCTAGAAAATATCGGTTTAAGGAATCTTGTGCATCTCTCATATCCTTCAAAATTTTGGGAAACCATTCAAGTGAAAGTTCAGTCGGAGTCCCATAGATGATTTTAGGGGTTAAATTTCACAAATGGGCTAATTTTCCGTGGTTTTTCCCCAAAAATGATTCGCCAATTTCCATTTTTTCTAAAAACAATTCACCCATATTCCATAGAATAAAAATTATTTTACCTTAAAGATCGCCAAAATTTTATAGAAACTATATAAAATCCTTATAAATTTAAATATTTTTACAAAACTATCGCCAAACTTTTTACATTTTGTATATTAAGGACTAATAATATTAGCCCAGGTTTCTACATTTCAATATAAACTTTCATCCTTAAAATCATCCCTAAGTGAAACTTGAATTGGCTCGTCCCCCACAAAACCCATGTGGCGTATTTTCAAAATTCTTCTTCATTTGTATGCAATAGACCCTAAAAATATGCCTCTCTTCTATTCTATGTTGATTTTCGTAACTGTTTGTACAGAGAATAAAACAGACATGCATCAATACTTCATGAAGAAATGGATTTGTGCATCCATATGTAGAAAAATTCATGCGATCTTGTTTTCCTTATGAGTGCCTCTACACATAAACCCTCATCTCATTATTTAGAGATTGAATTGGATGCACCAATACTAATCATTTGCCCATCAAGAATATCATAAATCCTCTAAAGGGAGAAATTGGTCTTGGTTGTCTCAAGTTTCTCTTTCATATCATGAACAACTCCACACTCCACAATAGTGGTTGTTGGCCCTGACCAAGTTTTGAGAAACACTTGGTCGTATTTGACCGTTTTTGGGACTTCGACAGCTTGTCAAAGATGGAGCGCAACGCGAAGCGAAAATCATGGAAGCTAGACCCCTTGGCCTATGGGTTTTCATGGAAGTAGATAATGAAATGGGAAAGGGATGTTGGCCTATGGGTTTTCGCATGCTTAGGCCCACTGTTGTATGTATAAATAGATACTAAGGCAATGTAAGAAGTGGTGGAGGAATGGCTTAGTGATAGTAATTAGATCTATGTGATCGAAGAGTTGCGAGTTGTGCTAAGTGCTGGTAATGATTGTAAATGCTTTGTGCATATTGTAAGAGACTAAGTGCAGGATATTGTAGAAGGCTCTGTGTTTTTAGTGCAAGGAAGAAGGATCTAGAGAGCTACGCAGATCTTTTGTCCTATGCGAAGAGATATTTGGATGGCTCTGTGTTGTAACCTGATTAACTGAAGCTAATAAAGAAGAAGACTTTATGGACGTAGCCCCAGGGTGGGGGTGAACCACGATAAATCTATGTGTTGTGCTCTATACCTCGACCTGATGTGTTTGTCTCTTCCTTTGCTAAGTGCTTTGATGTGTTTAGATAGATCTATTTATTCTTTGTGCTTTTGAGATATGAATGAATGTTAGATCTGGTGTGTAAGATGCTTAGTGCTTGATATGCCAAATCTAATATATCTTGTTGTGGCTAAGTGTTGAATTGTCTTAGATCTAAGTACATACTGCGATGCTCTGTGCTAACTGTGAAGTATCATAAGGGTTGAATATTGATGAATAATCTATGCTAAGATATTGCTAAGTGTTATAATCACAGATCTGTGTCCCAGATAAGGTTGCAGACACCTGAGTCTTGCAACCACCCCAACCTCTACCTCAGGTGAGACTTCATCTGCTTCGCAGGTGTTTCCGAAAGGGCCGGTATTTAGGGTTTTGTTGTTGCGATGTTGTAGCGTTGAACCCTGGGTCTACCCCTGTGCCAACAAATGGTTTCATTGCTGGGACCTGAAATTATGATTGCTGGGAACTGAGGAAGAAGAAACTTTGTACGAAAGAAAGCTCTATGCGTAGATCGGTTTCCCTAATGCGCAGCTTTCTACTCAACCTGTGAAGATTTGTGCCAAGAATAAGGTAAAATCTAAAGAAAGGAATATTAGATCCGAAGAAAAGAAGTGAGATTTGAACGCTCTGTGCTTTGAGAAAAGAAAAAAGTAAAATTTTTTGAAAGAAAGAGATCAGATCTGTGGAAAAGAGGTAAGATATGTAATCTCTGTGCTCTAATAAAGGTAAGAATAGTCAAAAGTTTTTAGATCTGGAAGCTTTGTGCTCTGTAGAAGTAAGACAAGTGAAAATTTTGTTTCTAGAGTATGGGTCTAGGTATGATTGATAGATTCTATCCTAGATTGAAAATTAGCGCTTGGATAGATGAAAGAAAGCTTGATATGAATAAATCTGATAAGCATAATGATAGATCTGTTATACCTATGCATAGAAAGAATGTTTGGACTAACAAATGGATGCAGGATCCTAGAAATAATTTTTTGCAGGCTAGCTACCATGATCCTGGAGCGCGGTACAGGAAAAGTTGGGGATCAATGAAGAGAAAGAGAGGATTAATTCTTTGTTACAATTGCAGAAGACCAAGACATCTTGCTAAGGAATGCCCTGGTGGAAAACCTAGTTTCCTCTATTGTAAGGCTATGGACCATGAAGTACTGGATTTCCCTAGAATGATTTCTAGACTTGAAAAGATGAATATGGAGTAAGAAAACTATAAAGGAGATTAAGAGACTAATATTATAGAAGAACCCCAGAAAGAATCAGAGATTGTGTTACTGAAAATGAAAGAAACCCTAAATGAACATAAAGATGCCAGTTTGTCAGAGATCTTCAAAGAAAAGGAGAAAATTGAAGTAAGAATAGGAGACTTCGACATTGATTGTGCTCTGGATGAGGAAACACAGATGAACATTATGACATAAAGCACTTGGGAAACCCTAGGAAGGCCTGCTATGGCTCCTTCATTGGGAAAAATAGGGTTGTTTAAAGGAAAAATGGTAACCCTATGTGGCAGGATTACCTAGATAGCTATGAGTACCCATGGAGCTTCAAAAGAGGAAGAATTCGAAGTTATTAAATTTATTGAGGGCCATGCCCCATCTCTAGCTTTGTTAGGCAAGATCTGGATTGAAAAAGACCAGATCCGGAGAAAAGAAGAAAAGGAATCCCTAGAACAGAAGAAGAAAGAACTCATGGAATTTATGACTAGAAGGATCGCCTACTTAATGGAAGAATAAGAGAGCATATCTAAGCCATTGAACACCAAGGACTTGGATTTCAAATCTATAAGAGCATTAGAGGAACCACAAAAGACCAAAATACCTAATCCATATGATGGAGTATTACCCTTGGATATGAAGAAAGAATCTCAGCATCACGAAGTGACTATGTCAAGAGAAGATAAGAATCAAAATGGAAAAAGGATGACCGAGATGAAGATCACTAGGAAGAAGGCTAGGAAGCTAAGTAAGAAGAGAGCCAAGATCGAAAAGTTACAGAAGATTCCAGAGGAAACTTCATAGAAAGAAAAATCACAGGAATTGAGCTTCGTTAGGCTATCAGAACAACGACATATGACACTTCATCGTGGTGAAGAAATATAACCGTTGGACCGATATACCCGTTCGAATTCCGCCTTGAACAGACATAAAAGCATTAAAGGATCACCACCAGACCATTGAACAATGCCATAATGGATGGATCAACGTTCATGGAAGCTTCATATTCATTGCAAGAAGATCGTTGACGAATTTCCTATTTATCTCGTCGCGTCGTGCTTGAAGAACACTTTTTCCAACTGAAAAGTCAAAGCCCGCAGAACTAGTGATTGTCTACAGTGTTCATTGCAAGCAGATTGTTCATCCTAGTGCTGTGTTTTGAGATCATGGTGACCCCGATTATCTTTCCCAAGTGCGTATGTCCGATGAGCTCACCACACTTGAGGAATCCATCATAGAGGTCCTTCTCAATTTAATGACTGAGAGAGTCATGTCGGAAAGAAGAATGTCCACTGGAGTCCAAGAATCATTGATGAGAGGAGTGCAAGCTTCCCCGTCGACTACTCTAGCAAGAACATCTCGAGCTGGGGAAGAGAGAAGAACTAAGCATAAGGATGGCATAGCCAATGCGAAGTTAGTGTCATCCATCCTACCAGCTTACATACCCCCTCTGATTAGTGCGATTAACAGGGACATTATCCCTAGAGACTTTGAATACACCCTAGTCACTACATATCTACCGAAAGGAGTACACACCTACTACGTAGATCAAGACAAGGTTACAGCATTGATGTTTTGCAACTTTAACCTGGGGGACCGTAAATTTTACAGCATGCTCACCCCATATAAGTACTTGACGAGAACCAAGGGCAAGAATTAGAAGCTCATCCATCAGCAATGGACGATGAACCTCGCGCAGTATACTTTGCTCAATGTTATGAAAATATCGCACTTCGGCAGACACCAAGAGGTGAATGCCTATGTAAAGTTGTTGCTAGCAAGTTACCACGGATGATACCTATGGTTAGATCATTGCATAACTCTTGATCCGACACCGATCAATAGGATCACCAAGCTTAGCATGCAGGGCCCTGATCCCCATGAGTACTATCCTGGAAAAACCGCAGACCGCGCTCTTGTGTAGAAGATCAAAGAAGCCTATGGCGATGTTGAGAAAGGCATGAGAGGCTACAAGGTAGCTTCTATTGGAAGTGGCGTAGTGCACCTCGCATGCCAACTAATCGCAGGGAAGTTGGTATGCAAGACTCGACCAACACAAGTATCTGGCTTTGTAGTTGACCTCCCAGGAAAGTGCGTAGAGGGACTACAGATGAATTGGGCGAAGTACCTGGTGAATCAACTGGAAGTTGACTGCAGAGAAGCCCAGGATCAGGGGCATGAATTCCATTGTAGTTGGCTCCGGATATTGATCGCTTTTGTTGCATGGGAGCTACCGGAAGGTGCAACCTTCCCGGACCTTGACCCCTTTGAGCCACTAGCCCTGAAGTTTAGTACATTATGGTACTCGAACGACATGAGCAAGCAATGGAAATCGAATGTCATTTTCCACATGTACTATAACCAATTGAAAGCAACCATAAGAAGTGAACCTCGCATAACCCCAAACACTTTACAGAGATTCTGACCTCTGATAATGTTTAGCACGGACCACCACTTTATATACCTAACCCCATGCGTTGATGAGCACTAGGAACAACTTCAGTCCTATTATAAGATGACAGAAGAAGACCTGGAAGAGATCACCAAGGAATGGTCAGTGGACCTCCTTGTTTCAATAGACCCCATAGAAATTTCCGACATCAACAGCCACGGAACTACGTAGCATACACCTGGGCCCAGTAAGACAAATAAAGAGAAGATGATGAAGAAGACTGAAGAAGTCCAGGATGTTGACAGCCTATCTGTAAGGACGACTTCCATTACACTAGATAAAGAAGGTGATGATGAAGAAGGTAAATAAACTGAACAATAGAAAGTCGAAGTACCACCACCTAGGGACGAAGAAGACTCATCGAAGAAAAGGAAGGTCCCACCTCTGAAATATTCCTCCAGAAAGAAACCAAGAACCCCTGTAACCAAGATGCGAACTGCCCTCACATTGGATGAATTTGATTTCATTGTTGCAGCGGTCAATGATGCTTCAAAGGAAATCATAGTGAAGTAGGAGGTGAAGTAGGAGGCGAAGCAGGAACAAATGTATAGCCAAATTGAGATCGTGCTCCAAGGAGTACAACAAGCACTCCAGTCTAGCTAAGCAATCTCTACTGCACCTCTACCAGAAGGAACAACAGAAGTGGGAGATGAATCAGTTCAGCTCCGAAAAATTGTTGATATAGTATAAGTATGCCTTCGACATGCTCAGGAAGAAAAATCACAGGCCACCCAGGCCCTAAAGAAATCACAGGAGGAAATTATTAAACAACGCCAAGCCGCACAACAAGAGAAGAATTCTCTCCAAGAAAATTTTTAAGAAGATAAAGCAAAGATCCAAAAAGCGAGAAGCTGCTCTCAAAGAAGATAGGAATTGAAGAAGTAGTCAACAGAGCATTTCGCTCTATGACCGGCTTAGAGAAGAAGATCGAAGAGCCCATAGAGTGTCAAGTGATGAAGTTGGCTAAATTTATTCAGCGACTTCAACAAAGGGACATGGAATTAGAGCTTCAGACCATACCACAGACTCCACAAGATGTGCACGACCAGTGAGAATTGAATGCTCAGAGCGCAGTCGAGAGGATTAAAACACTTGATACAGAATGTAAACACCTAAGTAGCAGAAGCGCGCAGATATATGAACAACTATATTAACACCCAGAGTTGAAGAAACTGGAGTCCCAACTCTAGGAAGCAAAGCAACATGCAGATACAGTACAGGCACAAATCAAGCTCCTGTCACCCATTGAGAGGATGAAGAGATCTCGGGAACATTGCACTGCCCAACAACTCATTCTTACCATGTAGAACAGAGTGATGGAAGTCACCTAGAAACTCCAGCCAAGATAGGAGGCGGCCTACCTACTGTTTGAAGAAATTGAAGTCCAAGGAACACTAATAGAACAAGTAGTTGTTAAAGTTGAGCAACAACTAGAAGGACCTATCAGCGAAGCAGTTGTTCAGGAATTTTTCGAGCAAGAAGCAGTAGCACAGAGACAAGTTGAAGTAGCTAGAGCCAAGCTTGAGACCTTTGAGGCAAAGTTACCCAGACCTGAGTGACTCAGGACGAGTCACAGGTGAGTGTTGGGGGCCTGTTGGCCCTGACCATGTTTTGAGGAACACTTGGTCATATTTGACCACTTTTGGGACTTCGACAGCTTATCAAATATGGAGCACAATGCGAAGCAGAAATCGTGGAAGCTAGACCCCTTTTTGGGTCCTTTTTGGGTTTTTGGGGATAATGTAATGGGAAAGGGATGTCGACCCATGGGTTTACCCACGCTTAGGCCCACTGTTGTATGTATAAATAGATACTAAGGCAATGTAAGAGGAGGTGGAGGAATGGCATAGTGCTAGTAATTAGATCTATGTGATCAAAGAGTTGCGAGTTGTGCTAAGTGTTGGTAATGATTGTAAATGCTTTGTGCATACTATAAGAGACTAAGTGCAGGATATTGTAGAAGGCTCTGTGCTTTTAGTGCAAGGAAGACGGATCTAGCGAGCTGCGCAGATCTTCTATCCTATGCGAAGAGGGATTTGGATGGCTCTGGGTTGTAACTTGATTAATTGAAGCTAATAAAGAAGAAGACTTGGTGGACATAGCCCCAAGGTGGGGGTTCACCACGATAAATATGTGTGTTGTGCTCTATACCTCAACCTGATGTGTTTGTCTCTTCCTTTGCTAAGTGCTTTGATGTGTTTAGATAGATATATTTATTCTTTGTGCTTCTGATATATGAATAAATGTTAGATTTGGTATGTAAGATGCTTAGTTCTTGATCTGCCAAATCTAATCTATCTTGTTGTGTCTAAGTGTTGAATTGTCTTAGATGTAAGTACATACTACGATGCTTTGTTCTATCTGTGAAGTATCATAAGGGTTGAATATTGATGAATAATCTATGCTAAGAGTTTGCTAAGTGTTATAGTCACATATCTATGTCCCAACTAAGGTTGTAGACACCTAATTCTTGCAACCACCCCTGCCTCTACCTCAGGTGAGACTTCATTTGCTTCGCAGGTGTTACCGAAAGGAATGGTAATTAGGGTTTTGTTGGTGCATTGTTGTAGCGTTGAACCCTGGGTTTGCCCCTGTGCCAATAGTGGTGAATGAGTAACCTCTTTTGGTCAAGACCTTCATCAATCCATCTATTAGATATCAACCAACAAGATCTAGCTTGAGGATAGCATGTGGAAGAGTGTAATGATCCCAAGCCAATTTTTTGCTTGGAATCACTAACTAACCACTGATTTGATTCTTATTTGTTGTGTATGCAGGTTGACCATGAATAATTCAGCCTTAGGGTTTATTCAGTTATTTAACCATGGATTTACATAAACATCATTGCCATCACATGAACATCATCAACACTACACAAGATAGGAACCACAAGAAAATAGTTGGACTTTATTATAAGAAAGAAAGCACCTAATACAATAGAAAAGCATATCTGAATAGATGGATTCAAGGCAATACTAGATTTGTATAAAAAATGCTCCCAGAAATACCAATCAAGCCTCCCAAAGGCTGCCAATAGAAGATGAGCGCTCAACTACAAGACTAGGGTTTCGACCTCCCTTCAAACAATTGGTACGACCATGATGACCGCTGGTATGGCCTACTGAAGATAAAGGACACCAAGGGTTTATCTCTCCTAAATATATAGACCTCCTGATGCTGCCAAACTCTCCCTGATGATATATCAAGGAAGGGGAAGCCTCCTCCTGGAGTATGAAGATCAAACATTGAAGATTCCTCCTCAATCTGCAGAAACCCTAGAATGGTATGACCCTCCTGAAACCCTGAATATGGCCAATAGTATGACCTAGCTTAATGGGGCCTCAATCATATGAAACTCTATCAAATGATAGATTGGGCATCCACAAGCACTTGAGAGAAGTCTCAAGATCATATCTAGATTATAGCCTTCTATATTTGAGAATTGTTGAATCTCCAAGTCGTACCCTTCCTCCTAAAATCGTCCCAACCTGCAGTAAATGATGGGGACGTGATAACTCCTCCAAAAATCCCTCAAATTGATGAGCAAGGGTTTGCAAGAAAAAACCTAATGCTGGAAAACTCTCAAGCTTCTTCCCTCGGCTAGACCGAACTCTTCCTCAACAACTGGTGCGCCCTTGTAAGGAAACCCTAGATGGTACAGCCCTATTGATCCAAATGGTATGACCCTGCTAGTCCTCTTGGATAGATGATAGCTGTAGAATGGTGTGGGTGGAGTATTTCATCCCCGATACCAAGATTGGAGCTAGGTGAGTGGAATCTTTCACCACTGAGATGCTCACTAGGGTTTGTAATATCAAAACCCTCAAAACTGTATGCTCAAGAGCATCAACAAGAAAAATACCAAAATCGAGAATGAATAATAGGTGAGCCCTAACCTTCCCTTTATATTTTTCTTCTATTTCTCTGTTGATTTATATTAACCCCTAGGGTTAACTCCTAACTCAACCTCTAGCACTTCTATTCCTCCATTGAGTTATCTTTTAACTCTTTTTTACCTTTTCCTCAAGTCAACTTAATAATATAACTTTAGTTTGGTTCACCCTTCCCCTTATTGTGAGACTATGGCCTAGTGGGGATGCCTAGGCCACTGATTCTTCTCAATACCTCTTCAACAAGAGGTGGGGGACATTACAGTCTCCCCTGCTAGAAATTGCTTGCCCTCAAGCAATTCCAAACCTGTTTCTCTCACCACTTGTTCATTTTTCCACGTGGCATCCTCAATGGGTAGATCCTTCCACTTGATCAAGTACTCTTTGATGCTTCTCTTCATGAGCCTCTTCTCCTGCACCTCTAGTATCTCTTCTAGAATCAAAACAAGATGCCCTTCTTCGTCCATGGTAGGTAGTACCTCGATGGGTGTGATGTGTTGGCCATTGGCCCTTTTTAGGTAGGACACATGGAAGACATTATGTATCCTATTGTCCTGTGGGAGTTGTAGCTCATAAGCTATGACCCCTATCTTCCTGCTAACTTCGTAGGGCCCAAAGAAACATGGTTGTAGTTTCTCTGCTTCGCTTATTTTTATAGAATCATGTTTGTATGGTTGTAGCCTTAGATAGACTAAGTCATCAACCTCAAAAGTACGCTCAAATATGTGCTTGTCTGCTTGGACCTTGTGTTGGTTATGTGCTCTCTGTAGATGATCCTTCAGCTCCCTGAGAATGTCTTGGCTCTGTTGTACACAATCCTTTACCATAGGTTCCCTGTTGTCACTGAAAGAAATCTCTACAAAATATAGTGGATCATAGTTGTACAAAGCCCTGAATGGTGACATGCCTATGGACATGTGCGGGGTGGTGTTGTAGCAATACTCTCCTAAATGAAACCATCTCACCCACACCTTTTGCTTCCCTGCTACACAATTCCTGAGGTAGCCTTCTACCCACTTGTTGACTATCTCGGTTTTCCCATCCATCTAAGGGTGATAGCTGGCACTAGGTGTCAAGGCTGTACCAACCGGTTTGAACAACTCCTGCCAAAAGGTACTCATGAACCTACTATCCCTGTCACTGACAATGGTCTTGGGTAGACCGTGCAACCTAAAAATATCCCTGACAAAAAATTCGGCCACCTGTGTTGCGTTGAATTCTGTGGCTATGGAGAAGAAGTGTGCAAACTTCGTCAACCTGTCTACCACCACAAAAATGCAGTCCTTCCCTTGTGTTCTTGGCAACTCGGTGATGAAGTCCATGGATATGCTTTCCCACTTGTGCTCTGGAATGGGTAAGGGTTGTAGTAACCCTGTTGGGTGAGTATGCTCATCCTTGTTCACCTCGCATGCAGTACACTCCTTTACATGCTTTATTACATCCTCCTTGAGGCCCTTCCATGAGAACCTCTCTCTTACCTGCCTGTACGTCTTGTTGATCCCCTGGTGCCCTGCCATCAATGAGTCATGACATGCCTGCAATAATTTGGTCTTGAAAGTTGATCCAGGAACCAAAAATATTTGGCCCTTATAGTAGATGAGGTCATTTAAATTCCTGAAGTTATCATCCTGTACCTGTCCATCCAGTAGCTGACAAGCGAACTGATCCTTCACATACTCCATCACCAAGTGGTATTTCCAGTCAATCGATACACCTGTCATGGAAAATATGGATGGCCTCCTCAACAATGCATCAGCCACCATGTTGTTCTTCCCTTTGACAAATTCAATGTCAAAGTCGTAGGCCTGTATTCGACTTACCCATTTTTTCTACCTCTCATTTAAGTCCTGCTTCAAAAGGTATTTGAGACTGTTATGATCTGATCTGACCACAAACCATGCACCTACCATATATTGTTGTAATTTGGCTAGTGAATGCATGATAGCCAACATTTCTTTGTCATAAATGTAGTAGATTAGCTCAGGACCCCTGAGTTTTCGGCTCTCATAGGCAAGAGGGTGCCTATTTTACATCAGTACGACCCCTATCCCTTCTCCTAAGGCATCGCACTCCAAGGTGAAAGGTAGGTCGAAATATGGAAGAGGTAGGACGAGGCATGTACTCATCACCTTCTTCATCTTGTACATCGTCATTTGAGCTTCCTCATTCCATTTGAAGGCTCCTTTCTTAGTCAAATCGGTCAAGGGTGCACACAACTGAGAAAACCCCTTGACAAATTTCTTGTAGTACATGCATATGCCCAAAAATCCTCTTAACTTTGTGAGTGTCTTAGGAGTAGGCCAATCCATAATGGATTTTATTTTTTCCTGATGTACCTGCACCCCTTTTTCTCCAATGATGTGCTCCAAGTAAAGCACCTCTGTCATTCCAAACTCACATTTGGACTCCTTAGTGTATAGTGATTATTCCTCCATGATTGAAAAAATCTTATCCACATGCCAGAGGTGTTCCTCCCACGTCTTGTTGTAAATGAGAAATTCATCAAAAAATACCAACAAGTGCTTCCTCAGTTGCTTGTTGAACATGTGGTTCATACAAGATTGAAATGTGTCTGGGGCATTGGTCAATCCGAATGGAATCACTAAGAACTCATAATGGCCATAATGACATCTGAAGGTTGTTTTTGAGTTGTTCTCACTACTACATATTGTAAAAATTCCGACGTTTTATTTTCGGCGTTATGGACAAAATTGTCCATATTGTCGCAAAATAGAGGAAATTTATAAAAAAAAAAATCATGTTGCCCGATAACATCGCTCTTTCCACGTTAACGTCGGTCTTGCCACATTAACATCGCTCTTGCCACGTTAACGTCTCTCTTGCCACGTTTTCCACTGGAACGTCTCTCTTTCCACGTTTGTGAATATGTATGTCGCAATTGCGACGTTAATGTCGGTCTTGCCACGTTAACGTCGTTCTTGCCACGTTTTCTACTGGAATGTCGCTCTTGCCACGTTTTCCACTGGAACGTCTCTCTTGCCATGTTTGTGAAGATGTATGTCGCAATTGTCACGTTAACATCGCTCT
>JZKD02S1747508.1:585632-598893 GCA_000966675.3 Picea glauca
ATGGCACTTGTTTCGACATACCCAAGAAAGTACAGTATTATTTTGATCCTATCTAAAAACAGGGACTTACTCTCTAGTATATTTTTGCAGTCTTATTATGCATGATTGCACTTGATCTTTTGGACTTTAGCTCAACAATTGTGAGTTCGTGTGATAACACACCCAAGACATATCCTAGTGATCCTAAACCTCATTAGACAAGACCCCCTTTACCATTGGAAGATAGTCCTCCTCCTCAACCAACCTTGCCTAAGACCAATGATATAGATTTAAATATTGATATGGCTAGTATCTTAGCAAAGGTTAATGTACCTGTCCCTCTTAGTATTGATATTGTATTTTTTTTAAATATCTACAACATAGTCTCTATGGCGACATCTTGGAGTGTCGCTCCCATAGCAACCACGTCGGAGATGATACATCTTAACGTCTCTCTTCCCACGTTCTTAACGTCTCTCTTTCCACCTCCAAGATTGTCGCTCCCATAGCAACCACGTCGGAGCTAGTAACTCTTGGCCGTCACTATTGCCACCTGATGGACGTCGTTCTTGCGACGTCCAAGAGTGTCGCTCCTATAGCAACCACGTCAGAGCTAATACCTCGTCCCGTCGGTCTTACCAACTTTAGAACGTCTCTCTTGCCACCTTTGAAACGTCTCTTTTGCCACCTTTCAAACGTCTCTCTTGCCACATCTAAAACGTCTCACTTGCCACGTTTGAAATGTCGGTCTTGCCACCTTTGAAGCATCTCTCTTGCCACGTCTGAAATGTCTCATTTTCCACGTTTGCAACGTCTCACTTGCCACATTTGCAACGTCTCAATTGCCATGTTTGAAACGTCGGTCTTGCCATGTTTGCAACGTCTCTCTTGCCACGTTTGCAACGTCTCTCTTGCCACGTTTGAAACGTCAGTCTTGCCACGTTTGAAACGTCGGTCTTGCCACGTTTGCATTGTCTCTCTTGCCACGTTTGAAACGTCGCAATACCGACGAAAACTAGGTCGTCGAAAAAACGACGTCATGTGAAACAACGTTTGAGAGGGTCCGAGGTTTGTCGGTCTTCCGACAATAGAAAGTGGCAATTGCGTCGAACGCGCCATCAGAATTTGACCCAAATGCAGTAGTGCCTCCTCCCTCATCTTGATCTGATGATATCCAGAACGAAGGTCAATCTTTGTGAAGTAGACAGCTCCATGCAATTCGTCTAGCAACTCATCAATCCTTGGTATCGGGTACCTATTTTTTATTGTCTTTTTATTTAAGGCCCTAAAGTCAATGCACATCCTCATAGTGTCGTATTTCTTCTTAACCAACACTACTAAAGAAGCAAAAGGGATAGTGCTCTGTCTGATGTGCCCCATGTCCAAAAGTTCCTTGATGACCTTTTCTATCTCGTCCTTGTACTTCTTTGGATGCCTGTATCGTGTGGTGATGACTAGTTTATCTCCTCCCTCTAGCTCAATAATATGATCAAACCCCCTGTCTGGTGGCATCCCTGGAGGAATCGGTCCAAACACCTTGTGGTGCTTGTCAAGGATTTCTTGGATCTTAGGGGTGTAGTGAATCTTACCCTACTCATCCACACGTGTTGAAATCCTGCATTATGTTGCATATACTATCTCATCTCTTTGGAATATGGCCTCCATCCTCTTGGTCATGACCACCTTTGCAACATTCCCCGTCATGCCCCAGAGCACTACCTTTCGTCCACCTTCCTCTGTAAATGACATCTCCATGGTTTTGTAGTTGGTGGTGATAGGCCCCAATGTATTGAGCCACTGAACTCCAAGGATGATGTTGGTATCTAGAAGGTGCATGAAATAGATGTCCTGTACCATCTCAAACCTACCCATTGTAAGCTTCATACCAGGAATGTACTTGTCACAAGGCATAGTGCTTCCACCTGCTACCTCCACCTTGATCCCTTCAAACTCTACTGTGGGTATATGCCTCCTTTTGAATAATTCTAAATCAATGAAGTTATGAGAGGCTCCCCCATCAATCATGACCGATACCTTATGTCCCTGCAAGACTCCCCTCATCCTGAAGGTGTTATATTTAGGCACTCCACTAATAGATGCTAAGGTGGCTTTCTCTTCAGCCGTACTATCCTGTCCTAGGACCTCCTCCTCTGTTGTCTCAATGGTTTCGACCTCACTGTTTTGTATCTGGCCATTCTCCTCCTCTTCCTCGTTGTCTGAAGTGACTTCTATGTAATGCACTTGAACACGACCCATGGACTTATGTGTCGAGTTCCATGGTTCTTTACAATTGAAGAAAATTTGCTTCCTCCTTAGTTATGTCTTGGTGTTCTCGTCCACTCTGCCATGGCCCCTGTCAAAACCCCTTGGGTCACGTCCTCCCTGATTCATTGGAGGCCTTTGGTCTCTTCCCCCAACGTTAAGAGGTGGTCTGGGTATAAATTTTGGCATAGTAGCTGGTCCTAAATCCCTATTCCTCTAGATAGCATCCTGTAGGTTGGTAGGCTTAAAAGCCTTTACCCAAACCTTCAAGGGCTCCATCATCCCTTTAGTGAAGAGCATCATGAGTCTGGTTGGTTATATATCTTGCACCATCATGGCTAACCTCTGAAATTCTTCAATGAATGCCTCAACCATACCTGTTTGTCTCAGTTGTGTGAGCTCCCTAAAGTGCAGCTCTAGATCTCCATGATCAAATCTATCAATGAGCCTCTGAGTAAATTATGTGTAGGACACTATCTGATTATGGCCTAGTGTGGTGAGTCCATGGTACCACCAATCATGAGCCTTGCCATCTAAGTACATGGTGGAAAATTTGATGGCTTCCATCTCCCTCGTGGGATTAAGCTATAGATAGGTATCTAGATTTTGCACCCATGCTTGTGCTGCCATCTTGTCCATACCATCAAAGTATGGGATCTCTATCTTCCCTTCTCTTCGTTCAAACTCAAAACTGCTCCTGTGGTTCGCTCTAGGATTATTTCTAAACTTGAGTTGGAAATATTGATCCAGGGACATCTGCCTCTTAATGATCATGTCTAGGCCATAGTACTCCTTAGTACATTGTGCCATCTACTCCACAAAGTCGTCCACCTGCTCCTGTTGCACCTGTTCATCCGTGAATGTGGGCAAGTATGGTCTAGGGTTAGCCCTGGTACCCATTTGTCCATATGACATGCCTCCTCCATGTATTCCCTCAGATCTGGGATATTTATCCAAATTGTATCTAATTTCACCATGGGATCCACCAGATCCACTAGCCACCTTGCCTCCATACGTCTCAAGGTCTTTCCCCTGATGAGTCATCTTCATCAATAGTTGGGTTATCATCATCTAGTTCTCATCAATTTTTCTCAGATTCCCATCTACCTTTTTTAAGGTCTTAGTGATCTCAACCTATTCCCTTCGGTTTGTCTCCTAGTTTTCCTGCAAGTGATGGACCAATTTGCTCTATGTAAGATTTAGGGTCTTATGGAATTCAGCTGCTAATTAGGCCAATCCTTGTGGCTCTCGGTCATCTCCTGGACCCTCCATTTCGGCTTCTGTTTCACAGGTTTGTTTCTTCCTTCTGCCCATAAATATCCCACTGTACCTCTGCATGCGTTAATCCCCCACAAGTTTGAAGGATCAAAGCTTTGTTGCCACTGTAATGATCCCAAGCCAATTTTTTTCTTGTAATCACTAACTAACCATTGATTTGATTCTTATTTGGTGTGTATGCAGGTTGACCATGAATAATTCGGCCTTAGGTTTTATTTAGTTATTTAACCATGGATTTACATAAACATCATTCCCATCATATGAAGATCATCAACACTACACAAGATAGGAACCACAAGCAAATAGTTGAACTTTATTATAAGAAAGCAAGCACCTAATACAATAGAGAAGAAGATTTGAATAGATGTCTTCAAGGAAATACTAGAGTTTTATAGAAAATGCTCCCAGAGATACCAATCAAGCCTCCCAAAGGCTACCAATAGAAGATGAACGCTCAACTGTAAGACCAGGGTTTCGACCTCCCTTCAAACAATTGGTACGGCCATGATGACTGCTGGTAAGACCTACTGAAGACAAAGGACACCAAGGGTTTGGCTCTCCTGAAGATATAGACCTTCTGATGCTACCAAACTCTCCCCAATGATAGATCAAGGAAGGGGAAGCCTCCTCCTGAAGTGTGAAGCTCAAACACTGAAGCTTTCTCCTCAATTTGCAGAAACCCTAGGATGGTACGACCCTCTTGAAACCATGAATACGGCCAATAGTACGACCTAGCTGAATGGGGCCTCTAAATCGACTGAAACTCTCCCAGATGATAGATTAGGCATCCACAAGCACTTGAGAGAAGTCTCAAGTTCAGATCTAGCCTATAGCCTTCTAGATCTGAGAATGATTGAATCTCCAAGTCATACCCTTCCTCCTAAAATTGTCCAAACCTGCAGTAAATGATGGGGACGTGATAACTCCTCCAAGAAGCCCTCAAACTGATGAGCAAGGGTTTGCAAGCAAAACCCTAATGTTGTAAAACTCTCAAGATTCTTCCCTCAGCTGGATTGAACTCTTCCTCAACAACTGGTGCGCCCCTTCAAGGAAACCCTAGATGGTACGACCCTACTGATCCAAATGGCACGACCCTACTAGTCCTCCTAGATAGATGATAGTTGTAGAATGGTGTGGGTGGAGTATTTCATCCCCGAGACCAAGCTTGGAGCTACGTGAGTGGAATCTTTCACCACTGAACTACTCACTTGGGTTTGTAATATCAAAACCCTCAAAATTGTATGCTCAAGAGCATCAACAAGAAAAATACCAAAATCGAGAATGAAGAATAGGTGCGCCCTAGCCTTCCCTTTATATGTTTCTTATATTTCTCTGTTGAGTTAGATTAACCCCTAGGGTTAACTCCTAACTCAACCTCCATTGCTTCTATTCCTCCATTGAGTTATCTTTTAACTCTTTTTCACCTTTTCCTCAAGTCAACTTAATAATATAGCTTTATTTTGGTTGACCCTTCCCCTTAGTGTGAGACTATGGCCCAGTGGGGATGTCTAGGCCACTGAGTATTCTCAATACCTCTTTAGCAAGAGGTGGGGGAAATTACAAAGATCATATCCTTCATCCTTGGATGAAATCTTTTTCATCCATTCAGCCTTGACATTGAGTACACCACACTTATTTTCATCTCTAGCCACAAAAGATTCAAATTTAGAAAGGTTTTCTATCTACCTTTCTTGCAATTTTTTAACAATGAACTTGCCATTTTTTGCTTCTCAATAGACACTTTCTTTTTACAATTTCATTCTCTCTAATTTTTGTCTTAAAGCTTCCAAATCATCAAGATTTTTTGCAAGAATCTATAGTTACTAGTGAAATTCTTGATAACCAAAATTAATGATGCTAAACTTGAAGATGTTCTGAAGAAATTATGATGCTAGAAATGATGAATTTGTTGTTATTACTGTAGGCTGACAAGAATTTTATTATTGAAAGAACTATGACACGACTGAAAAACTCTTGAATTGATGAATATTGCTAAGGAAGAAGGAAATATGTAGACTACACCCAACTTGAGGACCCCTTGTTACTAAGACTAATTTGTTGAGCTAATAATTACATGCAATATTTATTGAAATTTATTCATTTCCCTACTCTACATGGAAATTACCATTACCCATTACTCTACATGGAAGTTATCATTACCCAATTTAATTTTTGATTTAACTGATGTATCCAAGTTCTCAAACAACCCTTTATTTCCAGTCATATGATTACTGCAACCACTATCAAGAAAACACATGTTACTTGCATTTTCTTGAGCTACATGACATGTAATAAATAATGTCTCAGAACTACTCTCAGAGAAATTTGCATTCTACTTTCTCATATCTGCTTGTTTCTTTTGGCATTCATTTGCAAAATGACCATACTTCTTGCAGTAATAACATTGAATCTTTGATTTTTCATACTTTTGTGATGCCTACTTGTTATTTTGATTTATCCTTCCTCCTAGGTCTCGATTCTTTCTTTCTTCTCTTTGAAAATTATTTCTTCCTCTTCCTCTTCCTCTTCCTCTACCAAATTTCATTTTTGTTTTGAATGCATGCTTCAATGAGGTATTTTCATTTATGTTCAACCCGCCTTCATAATGTTTCAAGGAGCCAACCAACTCATCCATAGAATATGCAGTCAAATCTTTAGAGTCTTCAATTACCACAAAAATTGCATCAAATTTTCTTGGAAAACTTCTTAAAACCTTTTCTACCACCTTTTGATCTGCTAGCTCATCACCATTTTGTCTTATTTGATTAACCAAATCCATAACACGATATGTAAACTGATCTATTGAATCAAAATATTTCATTTGCAAGTTTTCAAATTCTCTTCTAAGTGCTTGGAGTTTGGCAATTTTTACCTTAGTAGTGCTTTGAAATGTTGTCTCTGGAATGTCCCATGCTTGCTTGGCTGTAGTGGTTGGTTTAATCCTTCCAACAACTAAATCAACCAATGCTTGTCCAATTATCTACAAAGCCCTTTTATTCTTTTTCCTATTTTCATCAAGCTTTTTCTTTTCATCAACACTTATAACAGACTCATCTTGTGGTTCAACATAACCAATCATTACCACATCTGATAGCTCATATGAATCAAATGTTAATTTCATTCTAAATGCCTAATTATCATAATTTTTCCTAGAAAATGTTGAAATCAGAAGTTTCTAATAATGCCATTCTTAAAAAAAGTCAAGCCCTAATGACAATTGATCTGAAAAGATCTTTTAATGGTTGTGGTTGAGTTATTTATGCATGTGTTTATTAACCATTTAAGAAGCTAATGAAAGAGGATGAAGATAAGAGAATTATATCACAACCATAAACTCATATATAGAACTGAACATAGGCAATAAGAACAACAAACCATAACAAGAGAAGTGATAACAGAGTTCGACACAAAATTGCCTACGTCTCCGGGCCTTTGTCTCAGTGGGGGGGGCTTCTTTATTTCTATTCAAAGCTCAATAAGTACATTGTAACAGTGTCATAAGGATACAAGATTGATCTAGTCATGTTCTTCCAGATATCTAGAACCCAACAGAAGAAACAACACACAAAACGGATGACTGGAGCTCCCAAAAATAGCCCGCAAGCGTCTTCTCCTCAAGAGCTTCCCTGCATAAAAATGGCTTTGCCTTGGATTTGCTTAAGCATAAATCTTCTTTGACTTTCCTCCATGGCCTCAAACAGGCCTGGTTTTTATAGATCTCGATTTGGTTATCATTCCCCAACTTCCTCCCAAAATCTAGCATAAAAAAGAGCCCAATATCTCCCAAAAATAGCCAAAAATCTCTATTAACAAGTTTAAAAACAATAAAAAAATACAAAACCATATAAAAAACCCACTTTATGTTTAAATTTGGGCTTTAGCTCCCTTGACTGGTGCATGCCCCCTTATTATGGTCACATTATAACTATATATGGCCAAGCACTGGCCCTAAACTTGCACTAGCTCCTGGTTTTGGGGCGCACTACTTGGGATTAAGGCTCTAACACCCTGCACCTTAAGGGATAATCCCCCCACAATCAACGGTTAAATGGTGAAATGGTTATAACCGTGCCCCAAACTGCACCCAGCAGATAGTTAGACAGTGGCACCCACGCCCTTGATTATATGAAGTGTCAAATGACCACGGGCTGGGGCTTATCCCCAGCCCCCCTCCGCGCCAAACTTTAATACATTACACTTTATTTTAAAATAAAGTGGTTGATAATACACAAGAACTATTGTGGCGCGTTGGCAATTCGGTTATTTTCAAGGCGTAGGCTCTCTTTGTTGAAGGTCATGAGTTCAAATCCTTCGAACTCCAAAAATATTTTACACTTCCATCCAGTGATAGGGTGCCACATGGAAACCCACGTCTGGGCCACGTGGCACCTCTTCATTGGCCTGAAAAATGCCACTTGTCATCATTTGAGTGGATCTGTCTTGTGCCCAATCACCCCGATGTTGTGGTGCCACAGTCATTAAAAGGTCTTTTCGGATCAACAATCCTTTCGGTAAAAGAAATTCAGCAAAATAATCAAAAGATTATAGTAACAGAGAGATAGCCATAAATCGTCACTAATTTACAAGGAACTTCATTGCTTCATTGCCTCGGCCCAACCATATTTTCACTACAAATATTCACCACAATCGCTTCCTCTCTTTCTCTACCTCCACAAAATTACTAGAGACTTCTCCTTCTTGTTGTTGTATCTCTGCAAATAAAGAAATTTGACAAGTGCAAAAAAAATTCCTTCACAATTTTGTCAATCTTTAGTGAATTGGCCGCTGCAAAGATGATATTCAAAAAATTGGAGTCTTATGGAGGTGGGTGACAGTGTGTGCAATCACTGCTCTGACTAGTCCAAATATGTGATTTGAAAAACCGAAGGACAACTTATAAAGGCCGTGTGAAGGTGTATGGTCGAAATGCCTCCAGGGAGAGCTTTCCCTTTTGTTCTTTCTTCCTCCCTCAACGATATTCAGGGTCTTTTAATGAATGTTCACGATTTCACCTCTTCTTTGATCAGATTGGAATCTTGAAGGGACTTTTGACCTCTTTTACAACCAGCCATAGATAAACTCCATCAATTCTTTGAGGATCCACTTACATGTCATTCCACCAACAATAACACGATGATGTTGTTAACAGAGATCCTCAAGCGAACAGATCGAAAAATCAAAACATTGCCTTTACACAAAATACAAGCTAATCTTCACATTGGGCAACTTTATTCTTCTCTCACCAGACTATTACAGCCCTCAACCTTATAGCTCTAATACCACGATGAAGTGGGCAGAGGCAAAAGAAAAAACTCTCGGCAAACTAAAAACAGACTCAATATTGCCTTGCTGGAAAACAATTACAATCACCTCTTATTTATAGAGGTCTTTGGAAGGTTCCCGAAGATTCAGAGAGTTCACGGAGCGAAAAATATTTGGAAGTGTCGGTGGATATGTCAATGGATGAACAATAACTGGTGGTTGATGGAAGCTTCAATTTTAAATGTGGTTGGTAGAAATTAATCCAACCAACACTAAACAGGGAGGATACCTTCAAGGCATCTTTAGCTCATTCCTCCATAAATAATTGATCACCATTTTAACTAAATAAATGTAGTTTGACTAATAACTCCCTATAATTTTTGAAATGTTTTTTTTAATGTGGGAAAAACTCTAAACTTGTAATATTTATAAAAACATTTTAGACCGAAGAATAGAGTTTAATCTTCTATGGATTCCATAATTTCCGAGTCTGCTATTTGAATGATTATTTATGCATACGCTTAAGGTTGCACTTTTAATAATTCATCAATCTTCATAATAAAGACAACGGATGTGCACTCCCCAAACAAAAAAAACATATCTTCGTTGTTCCATATTTACTTTGAAAAAATGAGGACACATTACCGCCATATTTGGGAAATCCCAATCAAATATTTGGCTACCATGAACTCTTAGTTATTGGTGCATTGGAGTCGCTGGCTGGCTAGCTGCATGCAATGAACTTACATGCGTACATAATGAAGGCCACGGACTTCAAATCCCAACGCAGACGTCTAAGACAAAAGTCAATAAAATTTATGATAGTTTTGGAATTAAAAAACCACCAAAAATAAACCCTATATTCAAATATAGGAAAGCAATTTACTGTAAATGTATACAGGGCAAGTGATCCAAGCCTCATGATTACTATATGTCCCACCAAATATCACAAAGACATAAAAAAGACCAATTGAAAGAGTGTTTATTATCTCATAAAGCAGGGATGATTGGGAGAGGATAATGGGTGTCTATTGTCACATGAAAAAGTAAGGATATAAGCAAACTTTCTTAGATGCCATTTATATCGTCCTTATGAAAAAGTAAGGATATAAGCAAACTTTCTTAGATGCCATTTATATCGTCCTTTACTTTATTGTTCAAACAGGACTTTATTATTTACTTTAAAGATGACCATTAATAGAAAAATTGCTCACCATGAAAAAAAACATTAAACTCACCCATCATAAAAATTAAATAAACTACTTAAAACTTTTAATAAATAGTGAACTTCAAATTCGACTAAATACGCCGAAAGGCGTATATCTATTGACGATGAGCACAATTAATCACCTTTTAATCTAAAATTCCAATTTGATGGTTAACAATTGAAGATGCTGGCATATTCTTAGTCGTCCTCCCAAATCAATGAATGTGATTTACTTTTCATAACTTCCTTGTATTTTTGAATGCATCCGTTAACCTGTTTACTTTTTAACATTTACCTAATCATATTAAAAAATTACTGCAGCACTATATGATTGCCACGTTTAAATGATTAACCTTTCAGATTACCATTTAGATTTCCTCAACTAATTTTGGTTTTCTGTGTTTCCTAACCTATCTGCGCGTTTCATTTTCACCACGGATTTAAGCAATCCGCCCATTCTCTAATACCGATTTCCTTAGTTGTCCCCGCGTTTTCTACAATTAAAACATCGCGTGGGTTTAGGTAAAACATGGTAATGCTGTAGCGGATAGGCCTTAAATTCCTTACAACGAACACCATTCAAAACACTGATAATACTGCGAGTGGCATTAATGGCGCATATTATTTGACTTCTCTAACCTTGTTTAGATGCTTTCAGCTATTATGAGATTTAAATCAAGACCAATTTTTATTATTTTAATAGAAAAATTGTGGCTGTGCTTTTTTGTCTAGGCCTTTCGGCGTTAAGCAGCCACGGTTTTGAGTGGCTGTGCTAGTAAATTGGATTTCATATTCAAGTGATTAAGATACCATTTATGTGGTACTTTATTCGGGAAGACACTTTATGGCTGACAATGGTCATTCATACAGCACTGAGAAAAAGATAAGACATTCGAGGAAAAAACTGGACTTTATTGTGGACAGGGGTTCACATGGAGGTGAGGAAGGCTGATCAGGGAAGCATATGTAACTAACCCTTTCAACATCCTCTTTGAATAAGTTATTCGCAAGCCATCTGTGGGAATCCTTTGCTTCCCATCTTCAGTTACCTACAATTCCTCTGGAACACTTTTCAAAAATTGGTGGAACGATGGACAAAATTCGTTGTGGCAAATGGGGCAGTTGGATAGCAACAGTCGGCGTGCTCTTGCGTTTGTTCGTTGTGATTAGTGCGAATCATGAAACGAATCTAACTTCATGAAACGAATCATGAATTCGCTCTTACTGTGAATGTTGCGGACGTTTCGTTTTATTTTATACTGTTCAATCATTTAGTTTTCATATTTGGCATATAAGATGTATTGTCCTTTTAATCGATCTCTGTCCGTGCGGCAGGATAGCATCGATTGCTGGGGGGAACAAATTATACCTCCGAAAACAATATAACATGGGTTACTGATGCTAATTACATAGACGCCGGTAGGACAGAACAGACAGGCGACGCAGCCTTACCATCTTACCGCCAAAGCCTACGATTATTTCCGAAGCCTCTCAACAAGACTTGCTATCAGTTGTCTATTGTACCCTATGTGCCTTACCTGTTAAGAGTGTGGTTTGTCGTTGGAAATTACAAAACTTGCCAAGCTTTTCTTACTCTGTTGAGACACTGGATATGTTGGCTGTGCGAAACGTAACAGTCACAAATACAGATGGATTATCTAGTTCAGGCACAGTGATGTATGTTTGCTTGATCAGAACGTCTGAGAGCGATGATCCCTTTATCAGTGCGATCGAGTTGCGGACTCTGAGAAAAGGCATGTATGGAGAGGCTAAGGCAGGATCAATGTTGATTCTTCATTCAAGAACCGCTGTGGGTAATAATGCATTACTTATGGATAACAAAGGAAAACATAAGTGAAAAGTGCATATTAAAAATTTAAGTAGAATTTTCATATTTTTAAAAGTTTAAGTAAAATTGTTCATATATGATTTAGTAATTATTAATCATGGATAATGTCATGAGTGTAAATCCAAATCTTCAAAATCTTTCTAAAATAATTTGTTGAATAAAAAAAGTGGCATATTAGTCCTATACATAACACTCCAAATTAGGGTTTAACTAGAAGATGCATGTTTTTTTTAACTTTAATTAAGAAGTTGTATTAACAATAGTAATATTATATCAAACATGAATCATGGGGTGAATTTTGAGGATAATAAGCATTGATACTTTACTATCCTATGTACTATCTAAAAAACTTACACAAGCATCTTGTCTTATGTTTAAATTATCAATTCATTAAATTATAAATATTGCAGAAATGATATTTGTAACTCCTTAGGTTTGATCCTTGAATTAGAAATGTATATTTGTATATTTGTATATATGATGAATGGTCGAGAACTAAGTGATGTAATATGTAAACATTGTAAATTGTAAATAATAAAAATGAAATACAACATTGGATGTACATTAATAAGGATAAAGTCATGGGGGGCTATAATATCATAAAAGAGGAGGATAAAAGAGGGTTTGAGGGGACTCTACATGCCTAGAATCCTAGGCCACCTCCATAAATCATTTTGTTATTAAATATTTACCTCCATTGACTTATTAAAACCAATCATTGAATGCATGTGAGAGGTTGGTAGAAGATTCATCTCACTTAGTTATTGAAGCAAGGGTTAAGTACACGGGTGAGTGCAAGCTAGTGATGGTCTCTCATGATACCTTAGTGGCAATGCAAACCTGGAAAAACAACAATTTGTTAACTTGGAGGGATTATTCAAGGTACTTTTACAATGAATTTGAATATAGTGTAAAAGGATGAAACGTAGGAAATTGAATTAGCTTTCCGAATATACAACTTTATTCATAGAAATTGTGAATACTTATGTCAAATTTGATTTTTTCTAAAAGTGGTATCTTATTTTTTCAACAAAATATAAGGTATATGTTTTTGTTCATGCATGTGTTGAGTACCTTAATAATGAAATTTCATTCCAAAAACTTGTGTAATTGTAGATAACATATTCTTGTGCTGTGTATTTTTTGGAAATTTATAATTGAAATTACAACGCCTTTTATTCAATAGTATCTTAACATGATCAAAACAATTTATGTTTTCTTTTAGATCATAGATATTGGTCTCCTCTAGTGCCATATAACTCATTTGAGAAATGGTTAAGATGACAAAAAGTTATAGAAAAAATAAGGGAGGTATGTATTCTAGAATTTTGATATATGCAAAAAAATAGATTAAAAATAGTAAACAATATATATATATTTTTTAAAATTATATATTTGGAATCTTCATAGTCAACTCTATCTAT
>JZKD02S1747508.1:608882-620987 GCA_000966675.3 Picea glauca
TCTCATGGCCATAACTCTCTAACCGTGAGGAGTTATGTGACGTTCCACATACCACTGGAAATGGAATGACATGTACTATCCATATAGAATAGTATTACCTTAAAATATATTAAAACTCATGACGTTATACATGAAGCAACCTTGGGCCCATTACCCAAATCTTTGTGCTACCAGAATTCGCTACCGGACTTTCTCTAAGGGTTGACATCAATCACTAAGGGTTGAAATCAATCTACAATATCACTCTCCAATCATTGACATCAATGAAAATGAAGAATCCATACCAACTATCCATCAACCTAAGCCAACTATCTGACAAATAGGTGGATGAGCATCTTGTGTTGATTTGAAATCGTCTCCAAGCAGCGTTCTAGTCTTGGGATGTGTGAAACCATTCAAAACAACAAATCGGATACAAAAAGATGAAAAAATGAAAAATGATGAAAATCATAGTTGATAGGTGGATAAGCATCTCATACCGATTTAGAATCATCTCTGAGTTGTGATTTAGTCTTGGGATGCATGCAATCATTCAAAACTACAAATTAACTACAAAAAGATGGTTGTAACTACTTACAAAAATTCTGATAATTTTTATAAAATTAGTTTGAAAATATGTCGGTGCATCCCTTGTCATGTTGTTTCTGCAAATTTCATTTGAGTGTTACTCAATTTCTTGTATGGGGCACAAAACCCACGTCTCATAATTTCTCGATTCAACTTCAATTATTTACAAATGACATGCAAAAAGTGCCCTTCAAGCAAGATGCTACAGGAAATATGGAAATTATATCAAAGTCTGCTTAAAAAAACATTCCCGTAGATCCCTCATTATGCACTTTCTGGAAAAAAAAATTGCGTATTACTCAATTTGTTACATGGGGCACAAAACTTACATCTTAAATTTTTTTAATTCTACCTCATCTGATGACAATTGTGGTGTAAAGATCATCCCTGGGAATAAAAATATGCTTGTAACATCCTTTCTGTAGCTACAGAAAATCACTTGAATTTGAAAACAAATGATGGTGGATCAAATAATTTGCTTATGATATCCTTCTATGAATGTTTGAATGGAAAGGACTAACATCTATATCTTCTTTATCTCCCCCACACTCGAGATCTTGCGTGTCCTCATGCACATGAAGTAGAGGACTATGTATCCTTTATGAAGGCTTATGGAGATTCTAATACCTTCTAGACATTTGTATCCAACAAGAAAATTCACACTTGATCCATGTATTTGAACCAATACTAGAAGAGATTTTTTAAAGACTACGAAAAATAGAGCACTACAATAGCTATCTGTTGCACCATATACACAACTTGCCAGAAATTATTTTGGAAGTCCATGTAGAGAGACATGTATCATCATATGTGTACCCTACCCATAATCTTTAAGTGTAGCATCATTGAAATCAAGCCCTACCGCAAATGCACGTTGTGCCAATGCTCCAAAATCTAGAAAATCCTTTAATGCAAGAGTTTGACCTCCAATCCATAACTACAATGGTTTCTATGTAACTAAATTAATAGCGATACCTGAAGTTCATTCCTATAAGGAATGAGTGTTTCATATTGGTTGAGCTTACAAATATTTCAATGATAAGACCTCCAATGAAAGATCCAAGGCCAAAAAGAAGTGAAATTAGGAAGCTTGATGTGTTCTTTCAACTTTGTCCCTATTCAAAAAGTATCATTGATTGTGCTAAGTGTATCCATAAATGATTCCTTAAAATTGTTGGGCACAACTTCTACTATCACCATCCATACCATACAACTATCTACAAAACCCTTAAAGAATGGCAAGAATTTGTGGAAGGATTCAACATATATGAATGCTAGAACAAGCACCAAAGGATGTGGCAAGTTGGTTGGGACATAATAATACTCTATATCCATACTCACATCTAAGACTTCTGGAATTTTATGCACAATGATGGCTATAGTTACCAAAACACTTTGTTGAGCTGGAAAAGGAGACTCGAACACCTAAACCTTCACCAAATGAATGAAGAGTCATTATTCCAATCACCAAAAAAATATTTCTAGCATATACCCCTTTTATATATAGCATGCTAACTTCACCATATTGTTTCAAGCACTTCTGATAGCATAAAATGAAAATTCCTCCGGCCAGGATGCCAATTAAAACCTTGCTTCCACCGTCATATTTATGACCTTCTTCAACAAGGTTGAATCTCGCTACCAACATAACCACTACTTCAAACCCATTGCATATTCCAGCTCATTATGCTTCTAATTATACAAAGAAGAAAGGAACTGCACCAAATCCTGTTACCGCTACTTGAAAAGGATCTCAAATATTTCAACAACCCACTGTAGAGTATGTTCTGTACACTGCCTCTAGTATCATGCTTGCCTCCATGAATCATTGGTTTACAATATGCAACACATCAAGCATCAAGATATAGTATTGATGATGATATGTCAATAATAGAGAAGACACCAGAAATTGAATCAAAGAAAGAGGAATCAAATACATTTTTAGATTCAGAGCCAAACTTAACATGTAGATCATGTACTTGAGCTAAAACTTGCAATCAAATAATCAAAAAATAACACATATGCACAGTCACCATTCGACTTACTTTGAATTTTATTTGTACTTCCCCTCTCTAAAAATCTACACGATTTCATGACTAAAATCATGAAATTGGGATCTTATGCTTGATTCTTGAATTTTTGACCGAATATAATGCAATCAAGATCTGATAGATCCATCTCTCATGGATATAACAAACAAAACAAAGTAGAGATTTCACAAACTGTCCACAACTAACATTCTAGAAAATATTGGTTTAAGGAATCTTGTGTATCTCTCCGATCCTTCAAAATTTTGGGAAACCATTCAAGTTAAACTTGAATGGGCTCATACCCCACAAATCCCATGTGGCATATTTTCAAAATTCTTCTTCATTTGTGCATAATAGACCCTGAAAATATGTCTCTCTTCTATTCTATGATGATTTTCATAACTGTTTGTACATAAAATAATACAGGCATGCATCAATACTTCATGAAGAAGTGGAATTGTGCATCCATATGTAGACAAATTCATGTGATCTTGTTTTTCTTATGAGTGCCTCTGCACATAAACCCTCATCTAATTATTTAGAGATTGAATTGGACACACCAATAGTAATCATGTTCCCATCCAGAATCTCATAACTCTTCTACAAGGAGAAATTGGTCTTGGTTGTCTCAATCTCTTTCTCATAACTGAGGGATATATAAGAAAGTTTCTCTTTCATATCACGAACAACTTCATGCTCCACAATAGTGGTGAATGAGTAACCTCTTTCGGTAAGGATCTTCATCAATGCATCAGTTAGATATCAACCAACAAGATCTAGCTTGAGGATAGCATGTGGAAGATCCTATCCTTCATCCTTGGATGAAAGATTTTGCATCCATTCATCCTTGACATTGAGTATACCACACTTATTTTCATCTCTAGCAACAAAAGATTCAAATTTATAAAGGTTTTCTATCTACCTTTCTTGCAATTTTTGAACAATGAACTTGTCATTTTTTGCTTCACAATAGACACTTTCTTTTTACAATTTCATTCTCTCTAATTTTTGTCTTAAAGCTTCCAAATCATCAAGATTATTTGCAGGAATTTGTAGTTACTAGTGAAATTCTTGATAACCAAAATTGATCATGCTAAACTTGAAGATGTTCTGAAGAAATTATGGTGCTAGAAATGATGAATTTGTTGCTATTATTGTAGGGTGACAAGAATTTAATTATTGCAAGAACTACGAAACTACTGAAAAACTCTTGAACTGATGAAGATTGCTAATGAACAAGGACATATGAAGACTACACCCAACTTGAGGACCCCTTCTTATTACTAAGACTAATTTGTTGAGCTAATAATTACATGTAGTATTTATTGAAATTTATTCATTTCCCTACTCTACATGGAAATTACCATTACCCATTACTCTACATGGAAGCTATCATTACCCAATTTAATTTGTGATTTAACTGATGTATCCAAGTTCTCAAACAACTCTTTATTTCCATTGATATGATTACTACAACCACTATCAAGAAACGAGATGTTACTTGCATTTTCTTGAGCTACATGACATGCAATAAACAATGTCTCAGAACTACTCTCAGTGAAATTTGCATTCTGCTTTCTCATATCTGCTTATTTCTTTTGGCATTCATTTGCAAAATGACCATACTTCTTGTAGTAATAACAATGAATCTTTCATTTTTCATACCTTTGTGATGCCTGATTGTTATTTTGATTTATCCTTCCTCCTAGGTCTTGATTCTTTCTATCTTCTCTTTGAAAATTATTTCTTCCTCTTCCTCTGCCAAATGTAATTTGTGTTTTGAATGCATGCTCCAATGAGGTATTGCCATTTCTGTTCAACCAGTCTTCATAATTTTTCAAGGAGCCAACCAACTCATCCATAAAATATGTAGTCAAATATTTAGATTCTTCAATTACCACAACAATTGCATCAAATTTTCTTGGCAAAATTCTTAAATTTTTTTCTACAACCTTTTGATCTACTAGCTCATCACCATTTTGCCTTATTTGATTAACCAAATCCGTAACACGATATGTAAATTGATCTATTGAATCAAAATCTTTCATTTGCAAGTTTACAAATTCTCTTCTAAGTACTTGGAGTTTGACAATTTTTGCCTTACTAGTGTCTTGATATGTTCTCTCTGGAATGTCCCATGCTTGCTTGGCTGTAGTGGTTGGTTTAATCCTTCCAACAACTTAATCATCCAACTCTTTTTCCTATTTTCATTAAGCTTTTTCTTTTCATCAGCACTCAAAACAGACTCATCGTGTGGTTCAACATAACCAATCATTACTACATCTGATAGCTCATATGAATCAAATGTTAATTTCATTCTAAATGCCTAATTATCATATTTTTTCCCAGAAAATGTTGGAATCATAAGTTGCTAATACATGCATGATGCCACTCTTAAAAAAAAAGTGAAGCCCTAATGACAATCCTTTCGATAAACAAATTCATCAAAATAGTGAAAAGATTATAGTAACAGAGAGATAGCCAGAAATCGTCACTAGTTTACAAGGAACTTCACTGCTTCATCGCCTCGGCCCAACCATATTTTCACAACAAATATTCACCACAACCGCTTCCTTTCTTTCGCTACCTCCATGGAATTAAAAGAGACTTCTCCTTCTTCTTGTTGTATCTATGCAAATAAAGAAATTTAACAAGAGCAGAGCAATTTCCTTCACGATTTTGTCAATCTTCAGTGAATTGGCCGCTGCAAAGATGCTATTAAAAAATTGGAGTCTCATGGAGGTGGGTGACAGTGTTTGCAATGACCGCTCCGACCAGTCCAAATCTGTGATTTGAAAAACTGAAGGACAACTTATAAAGGGTGTGGGGAGGTGTATGGTTGAAATGCCTCTGGGTAGAGCTTTCCCTTTTGTTCTTTCTTCCTCCCTCAACATTATTCAAGGTCTTTTAATGAACGTTCACGATTTCACCTTTTCTTTGATCAGATTGGAATCTTGAAGGGACTTTTGACCTCTTTTACAACCAGCCACAGATAAAATCCATCAATTCTTTGAGGATTCGCTTGGATGCCATTCCACCAACAATAACACAACGACGTTGTTAACAGAGATCCTCAAGCGAACATATTAGAAAATAAAAACATCGCCTTCACACAAAATACAAGTCGATCTTCACATTGGGTGACTTGCTTCTTCTCTCACCGGACTATTTCATCCCTCAACCTTACAACTCTGATACCATGATTAAGTGGGCAGAGGAAAAAAAAACACTCTCAACAAACTGAAAACAAACTTGATATTTCCTTGCTTGAAAACAATTACAATCACCTCTTAATTATAGAGGTCTTTGGACGGATCCCGAAGATCCAGAGAGTTCACGGAGTAGAAAATATTTAGAAGTGTCGGTGGATGAACAATAATTGGTGGTTGATGGAAGCTTCAGTTTTAAATGTGGTTGGAAGAAATTAATCCAACCAACACTAAACAGGGAGGATATAATGTGCTACAATAATGCACATCCAGAAGAGTGAACCTCTCCAAGGGGGTGCATACCTTCAAGGCATCTTTAGCTCATTCCTCCATAAATAATTGATAACCATTTTAACTAAATAAATGTACTTTGATTAATAACTCAGTATAATTTTTGAAATGCTTTTTTTAATGTGGGAAAAAATCTAAACTTGTAATATTTATAAAAACATTTTAGACTGGATTCTCATAATTTCCAAGTTTGCTATTTGAGAGATTATTTATGCATACGTTTCTAACTGCACTCTTAATAATTCATCGATTTTCATAATAAAGACGACGGATGTGCACTCCCAAACACAAAACCATATCTTCCCTGTTCCATATTACTTTGAAAAAATGACACATTATCACCGTATTTGGGAAATCCCAATTAATTATTTGGCTACCATGAACTCTTAGTTATTGGTGCATTGGAGTCGCTAGCTAGCTATATGCAATGAACATGATTTCCAAGGATCTTGTTGCGAGGCCTTGGGCTTCAAATCCCAATGCACACGTCTAGGACCAAAGTCAATGGAATTTACGATAGTTTTGGAATTGAAAAACCACAAAAAAATAAACCCTATATTCAACTATAGGAAAGCAATTTACTGTAAATGTATACGGGCCAAGTGATCCAAGCCACATTATTACTATATGTCCCACCAAATATCATAAAGACATAAAAAGAACAAATTGAAAGGGTGTTTATTATTTTTTTGGGAGAGGATAATGGGTGTCCATTGTCACATGAAAAAGTATGGATATAAGCAAACTTTCTTAGATGCCATTTATATCGTCCTTTACTTTATTGTTCACAAGAGAGGATTCATAGCTTTAACTAATCTGCCTTTAATCATAGTTTACAACCAATGGGAGGATGATCATGTGGGGCCCACTTTATACTTAAAGATGTTTTAGTTGTTTTAGTGGTAGTAATTTTTTTGAAGTTTAGAAAAAGTTTGTTGGTCTCTCTAGCTATAGCGCAAAGTATGAGGGACAATACTTCTATGTTTGAACTTTGTCGTTTTCTAGTTTTTAATTATGTAGGGGATGTTACCTATATTATAAGTTTTTCCAGTTTGAGTTCAATGTTAACTATGTATAGTGCCATAATAGCACAAGATTAAAAAGACACATGTTGTGAGGTCAGATATAAATTGCACAAGCTATTGCTTCAACCCAATATTCATTAGATAGATTATTTCCTTTCAACATGCTTCTTGCCATCTCCATTTTTGTACAATTCTTCCGTTCTACAACACCATTATGTTGAGGTATATAGCTTGTAGTGAACTGATTTTTTATTCCATGATACATGCAATACTCCAAAAACTCATTTGACTTGTATTATCCTCCTCTATCCGATCTCAATATTTTAATGGATAGACCACTCTATTTCTCAACCAATGCCTCAAATTCCTTAAACTTGTCAAATGTTTTAGATTTGTGTTTGAGGAAATAAACCCATGTTTTTATACTACAATCATCAATGAATGTTAGAAAATATATGCTCCCCCCTAATGATGTTGTTTGCATTGGACCACATAAATCTGTATGCACAATTTCTAAAGGTGCCCAAGCTCTATATGGCATTTATTTTGTAAAACATTTCCTATGTTGCTTGCCCAAAATACAATTTTCACATGAACTTATTGGTCATTGAAGAGGTGGTAAACCTCTTACCATTTCATTTCTTTGCAACAAACACAATCCTTTGAAGTTTATATGGCCATACCTCAAGTGCCATACCCATGCTTGATCTTGACTTGATTCCTAGAAACGTGCTCCAATTTTCTCCATCATTTCACTTTTCATGCGAAGTGGGAACATTCCTTTGTTTGTTATTTCAATCTTTCCAATCACCATTTTACTAGGAGGAATATCAAATATAGTGCATACATTATTTTCAAAAGCAACTCTATAACCCTTTTGAGTAAATTGTCCCACACTTATGAGATTATGCTTGAAACTAGGTACACAATAAACATCGGGAATAGTTTTCTTTATAGTCTTTGTTATTACATTAATTGCACATTTTCCCATGACTTCTACAATGTTATAATTACCCAATTTGATTTGTGATTTAACTGATGTATCCAAGTTCTTAAACAACTCTTTATTTCCAGTCATATGATTACTACAACCACTATTAAGAAACCAAATGTTACTTGCATTTTCTTGAGCTACATGACATGTAATAAAAAATGTCTCAGAACTACTCTCAGAGAAATTTGCATTATGATTTCTCATATCTGCTTGTTTCTTTTCGCATTCATTTGCAAAATGACCATACTTCTTGCAGTAATAACATTGAATCTTTGATTTGTCATACCTTTGTGATACCTGATTGTTATTTTTATTTCTCCTTCTTCCTGGGTCTTGATTCTTTCTTTCTTCTCTTTGAAAATTATTTCTTCCTCTTCCTCTTCCTCTGCCAAATGTCATTTGTGTTTTGAATGCATTCTCAAATGCGGTATTGTCATTTTTGTTTAACCTGTCTTCATAACTTTTCAAGGAGCCAACCAACTCATTCATAGAATATGTAGTCAAATCTTTAGATTCTTCAATTACCACAACAATTTCATCAAATTTTCTTGGAAAACTTCTTAAAAACTTTTCTACAACCTTTTGATCTACTAACTCATCGCCATTTTTTATTATTTTATTAACCAAATCTGTAACACGACATGTAAATTGATCTATTGAATCAAAATCTTTCATTTGCAAGTTTTCAAATTCTCTTCTAAGTGTTTGGAATTTGGAAATTTTTACCTTACTAGTGCCTTGATATGTTGTCTCTAGAATGTCCCATGCTTGCTTGGTTGTAGTGGTTGGTTTAATCCTTCCAACAACTAAATCATCCAATGCTTGTTCAATTATCTGCAAAGCCCTTTTATTCGTTTGTCTATTTTCATCAAGCTTTTTCTTTTCATCAACACTCAAAACAGACTCATCTTGTGGTTCAATATAACCCATCATTACTATATCCAATAGCTCATATGAATCAAATGTTAATTCATTCTAAATGCCTAATTATCATAATTTTTCCCAGAAAATGTTGGAATCATAAGTTGTTGAAACATGCATGATGCCATTCTTAAAAAAAAATCAAGCTCTAATGACAATCATTTCGGTAAAAAAAATAATCAAAATAGTCAAAAGATTATAGTAACAGAGAGACAACCATAAATCGTTACCAGTTTACAAGGAACTTCACTGCTTCATTGCCTCGACCCAGCCATATTTTCATTGCAAATCTTCACCAAAACCGCTTCCTCTCTTTCTCTACCTCCACAAAATTACGAGAGACTTCTCCTTCTTCTTGTTGTATCTCTACAAATAAAGAAATTTGACAAGCGTAGAGCAATTTTCTTCAGGATTTTTTCAATCTTCAACGAATTGGCCGCTGCAAAGCTGTTATTCGAAAAATTGGAGTCTTATGGAGGAGGGTGACAGTGTGTCCAATGACCGCTTCGACCAGTCCAAATGTGCGATTCAAAAAACTGAAGGACAAGTTCTAAAGTGTGTGTGAAGGCGTATGGTTGAAATGCCTACGGGGAGAGCTTTCCCTTTTGTTCTTTCTTCTTACCTCAACGGTATTTAGGGTCTTTTAATGAACGTTCACAATTTCACCTCTTCTCTAATCATATTGGAATCTTGAAGGGACTTTTGACCTCTTTTACAACCAGCCACAGATAAACTCCATCAATTCTTTGAGGATCCGCTTGGATGCCATTCCGCCAACAATAACACAACGTTGTTGTTATCAGAGATCCTCAAGCAAACAAATCGGAAAAACAAAACATCACCTTCACAAAAAATACAAGACGATCTTCACGCTGGACGACTTGCTTCTTCTCTCACCAGACTATTACAACCCTCAACCTTACAGCTCTGATACCATAATGAAGTGGGCAGAGGCAAAAGAAAACACTCTCAACAAACTGAAAACAAACTCCATATTGCCTAGCTTGAAAACAATTACAATCGTCTCTTATTTATAGAAGTCTTTGGAAGGATCCCAAAGATCCAGAGAGTTCACGGAAGTGAAAATATTTGGAAGTGTCAGTGGATATGCTGGTGGATGAATAGTAACTGGTGGTTGATGGAAGCTTCAGTTTTAAATGTGGTTGGTAGAAATTAATCCAACCAACACTAAATACAGAGGATATAATGTGCTACAATAATGCACATCCAGAAGAGTGAACCTCTCCAAGAGGTTGCATACCTTCAAGGCATCTTTAGCTCATTCCTCCATAAATAATTGATAACCATTTTAACTAAATAAATGTACTTTGACTAATAACTCTCTATAATTTTTGAAATAATTTTTTTAATATAGGAAAAACTCTAAACTTATAATATTTATAAAAACATTTTAAATAAAAGAATAGAGTTTAATCTTCTATGAATTCCCACAATTTCCAAATTTGCTATTTGAATGATTATTTATACATACTTTTGAGGGTACACTCTTAATAATTCAGTACTCCCCAAACATAAAAGAATATCTTCGTTGTTCCATATTTACTTTGAAAAAATGAGGACACATTACCGCCATACTTGGGAAATCCCAATCAAATATTTGGCTACCATGAACTCTTAGTTATTGGTGCATTGGAATTGCTGGCTGGCTAGCTACACGATGAAGGCCTCAGGCTTCAAATCCCAACGTAGACGTCTAGGACCAAAGTCAATAGAATTTACGATAGTTTTGGAATTAAAAAACCACCAAAAATAAACCCTATATTCAACTATAAGAAAGCAATTTATTATAAATGTATACGGGCCAAGTGATCCAAGCCTCATGATTACTATATATCCCACCAAATATCACAAAGACATAAAAAGGACCCATTGAAAGGGTGTTTATTATCTCAAAAAGCAGGGATGATTGGGTAATGGATGTCCATTATCACATGAAAAGGTAAGGATATAAGCAAGCTTTCTTAGATGCCATTTATATAGTCCTTTACTTTATTGTTAAAACGGGACTTTATTATCTACATTAAAGATGAGAATTAATAGAAAAAATGCTCACCATGGAAAAAAAAAACATTAAATTTAACCATTATAAAAATTAAATAAACTATTTAAAACTTTTAATAAATAGTGATGAACTTCAAATTCGAGTAATAAATTGGATTTCATATTCCAATCACTAAAATACCATTTATATGAGGAGTAGGCTAACTCGGGAGCAATCTTCCCTAATAAATAGTGATAAAATTCAAATTCAAGTAATAAATTGAATTTCATATTCCAGTCACTAAGATACCATTTATATGGGGAGTAGGCTAACTCGGGAGCAATCTTCCCTCCCCGAGCAGCCTTACTCCGGCAGTTCCCGGCGCCGGTGGTTCTCCATGGCGCGGGACCCTCAATACATGCCATGCCATGCATCCTCATATGAATGCCATCCACCAGAGCTCCGGCGAGTTAGCGTCAGTCTCCGTCTCCGTTACCACCTTCGCCGTTTGCGGATGGCTGAGTAAGCAAAACAGTCTTATCTAAAGATCGCTGAGTTGGCCAGGCAATCTAAATCATAAATGATGGTCTGTCTGAGTTTCAAATTCAAAATTTAAACGCTGCAATCCACCGCCTGTTTGTTCCCGACCCTATTTCAAAAACTCTGTGTTTAGTTTCTGGGTATGAAGTGATGCAGGGTGATGGCGGAAAGTAGAACAAGAACTCGGGACAGCAGCTGGAGGAAGTAAAATGTGCGTCATGCTGGATTAATGGCATCTCTCATCTGATTTCTCGTTCTGGGAGTGGTGGTGGAAGTTGGCGACGAGATATACGGTCACATACAGAACTATACAGCGGGTGGCCAAAGCAGTGTGGAATACTCGCCCAGTACACAGTACTGGAGGAATACGTGGTGGCGCCGAAGCCCACAAATTTATCGTTCGAGAAAGCCGGGAGAAGGCGTTCGATATAACGAAGTTTGAGAAGGAGCAGAGCGTGTTCATAGTGGGAGGAGCGGGCGGAGTGGGTAGCCTGGCCATTCAGCTGGCGAAGAATGTCTATGGAGC
>JZKD02S1747508.1:623648-637958 GCA_000966675.3 Picea glauca
AAATTTGATTGAATGAACATTTAAATTTGATTTATATGATATTTAAATCAATGCGGTACTCTTTCTCCAATGCAGTACTCTTTCTCCAATGCACTCAAATATTTGCAATTTTTAAGGTATAACTTAAAAGAGATTTGTTTTTTTTTTTTAAGTGGAAGAGCATTCTTGTGGTGTCCATGATCTCCATTGAGTCTAACAGAAGTATCATCAGAAACATCTTGAGAAGCATCATCATCATCAACAATACGTTGTTGAGAAAGACATTTAACATCTTCTTCCAAAGCATCAAGTAGCTCTTGCTTATCACAATAGTCATTTATGAGGTCTTTACAATAATCCTTATTACTTTTTGTCTAGCTCGTCTATACAAGATGTTGAGCTCTCAACAAGGTCAAAATACTTCTAAAAAACAAAGGTTTATAACTTACTCATACAATCTTTCAAATTACTTTCAGTGCTTCTTCACTTGGTGACGTCTTGAATAAGGACCAGATCGAGGTCATGCAAGTAATTGATCGTCTCGTCCTTTTCGTCCACCTGAAAAAGAAAAAGATCGTATTCCGTCTTCAATTTTTGATAGTTATCAAAGATACCCACGGTGTGTGATTGTGATTAGGGCACACGAAGTGTGAGGGCCCCGCGAAACACTTGTTCAAAATATCCTAGGGACTAATTGAGTCTAAATGGATGGGGCATAGGTGCATTATCATAAAACTACTTTTTCTATGTTGGAATCATAAGGAAGGGGTCACCATGCAATGAGATCAACTATTCTCGATGATTTGAGCTTAGGTCGACAATTACTTATTATTTGCATCATTTCCACCTCTAATGAAAATTATCACAGCAATTCATGTGCTGGCAATGCAACTTTAGATGTTCACATTTTTTTTTAAGATGACTATAGGTTTTAGGCCCAAAGCTAGAGGATTTTTTGGTGGCATTTAGCTAGTAAAACACTATAGTGAGTAAAGGCTCAAATGTAGAGGAATTTTCTTAGTGGTGCCTCTCTAAGAGGACACTATAATAGCGTGAGAACATATTTAATCTTATGGAATGTAATATTCCAGATATAAAAAGTATGCAGAACATAAATAAATAGCTAGAAATGACAGATGAACAACAATATAGCCAAAACAACACCACGATAATACCAAAATGATAACAAAATAACACCAGAAAGAGCACTTTTATTACTGAGAGCAATGTTCAATTGCCTCTTCGAGGGGAAACCTCCAACAGAGCAGAGCTATATTACAATAATATCCAAGACCAAACTTCTCATACCCTTGACTCCTATTTATACTAAATATGTCTATCAAAAGAACAATCTAGAGGAAGATCCTTCTAGAAGTGTAAGGTTCTACTAGGTCTTCTTACATTGGACTTATTGATACAGGAGCATCGTAGGCAAGCCAGCAAAGCAAGCACAAAAGAAAAGAACAGTTGGAAATGCACCAGCACACATTTTGAAGGCATTTTGAATTTCAAAAGACGAAGCATTAATGTTACAGCTAGGAGGATGCATTTGTATTTATATTTTGAAGATTGTAATGCAGATCTTGAGCGTAGCTCTCATCTGTCGGCTGTAGACATTTATTGTAATAAATGTAAAGTAGTTGTAGCTTTTAATTTCGATTAGATAGTTAGAGCTATAGGGGGGGGGGACTCTAGAAAGCTCCCTCGCATGTATTGTATTGTAAGAATTATTCTCATTGTAAGTTGTAGAGCATGAGAGCGGAGAAGAGCAGAGATTGTAGAATTTGTATAAGCAAATAGTTGTTGCTATAGAACCCATGTACAGATGCACTTGGATTAATATAAAGAAGCTTTGATCCAATCTCATGGTGTTGTGATGAATTATGTTTACATCTATTGAATGGTATGTTTACAGTTTGCTTATATTCTCTGTTATGAATTTGTTTCAATGCTATGTGTGTGTATGTATGCTTGTGATTTCATGTTGAATATATGAAGTCCATGAGAGGAGAAGTATGAGTTTCAATTGTTTCTCTTCCTGAGAATTCCTGCAAGGAGTGCAGTGAAAGTCCGCAAGGAGTGCGTTGATGAGTCTCTGAGTTTTTTCTCAGAACAGTTCAAGAGAGATACTGTTGTTACCATACCAGTAGAAGTGCAGGTATAACATATAGTCGTGCAAGGTGTGCGCAAGCCGGTTGAAGTCTTAGACTTTATCAACCAAGGAGAAGATTGAAGAACTGTTGTTGCAAAGGAGTGCACAAAGTTGGAAGTGTGAAATAACCAGAGGTTATTATGAGTGCCGCAAGGAGTGCGTGCAAGAACCCTTGAGAAATCCTTGGGTTTGTAGCAGAACAAAGCTCGGGAAGGATAGAAACTTCGAGGAGTTTGAGGGAAGGACAAGGTTTGGATTCACCTCGCAGAGTTAAGATCAGGAGGAAAAGACGCCAAGTATTTGGGCAGGAGTCTTTGATAAGTATGGACGGACGGTTAAAGTTCTCAGAGGGAGAGTCGTCGAAGTTCTGTGGACCGTTGGATCTTGCAGACTAACGAAAAGGTTAAGGAGAGAGTCCTTAAGAACTCATAAGCCCAGGAGGAGTAGTGGCCGTTGGATCTGGATCAACGAGAGTCATTGATATCGTGCTTGAATTCATCATTTCGGAATTCCGAGTTTGGAGAAAGTTGAGACTCAGAGTCGAGAATTGTGAAATCCTGATTCGTGTAATCCCGACAAGATATGGACTATCAGACCATAGAAAGATCTGGACCATCAATCCGCAGCAAAGAAGTCGTGAGTTCAGACTTTGAGGATAGGAGGAGTGTTGTACCGTGAATTCATGAGTCGTGAAATCCCAACACGCTCGAAGGTGGACCCCAGGACGTGGCTGAGGTCACCTAGTGGATACATAAAGGGAGGATTTGAGGAACAGTTATCCCCTTTTGGGGTTTTGAAGATTGAAGAAGTCAGAGAGACTCACATCAGGAATCGTGAAGTCGCGAGACCTGAAATACCTTTTCGGGCAAAGGATTGTGGTCACATGAATTGATCACGTGGGTAAGAGTTGGCGCTTAGTGCTTGTTCGCACAGGTGTAACTCCTAAGAAGGACTTGTGGATAAGCACTTGTGTGTTGAAGATTCTTGCAGGGAATGAAAGAGTCAATCAGACTCAAAGGGGAGATTAAGAACGATCCTTAGAATGTGAGGTCAAGCAGAACCTGCTAAGGTAGGGGTGCTGCGTTAGAGTGGCATCAGAACTCACAATCATTGTTTTTTGTAAGTAGGAGGGAGACATAAGGAAAGTTGTTATTAAATTATGCGTGGAATAGATTTGAACAATGCCGCCCAGAAGATGTCAAGATAGACCAATGCCCGATCCAGCTGTGGAAATGGAAATGAGAGAACTTCATGCTCGACTAGACGCTATGGAGACAGCACAGAGACAGACAGTTGATGCTAGAGATATCAGTGAAGCCGAAAGAGAAAATGAGGCTAGAGCTGAAGAAGAAGTTGTAGTCGAAGATGCTGCAGAAGAACATCTATTCAAAGTTGTTGCAAGAGTAGGTGCCAGAGAAAAGATGGATATTCCGATGTATGAAGGCAACTTAGACGTTGAGGAGCTGCTAGATTGGTTTAGAGCTCTAGATAAATAGTTCAACTATGAGGATGTCGAGGAAGATAAGAAAGTTAAACATGTTGTCACTAGACTTAAAGGGCATGCAACACTGTGGTGGGATGAATTGTAGGCTAACAAGCATTGCAAAGGAAATCAAAGAATCAAAAGATGGGATAGGATGGTCGCAAAGATGAAATCCAAGTTTATACCCAGAGATTACCAAATTAATCTGTTTCGAAGAATGCAGAATTTGAGACAGAAAGGGATGATAATGAAGGAATACACTGAAGAATTTTACCGACTAAACATTAGAATTGGTCACCGTGAAAGTGATGATGAAAAGGTCACCAGATACATGAATGGTCTGAGATATGACATTCAAGATGAGATGAGCATGATGACAATCAGAAATGTAGAAGATGCTTATCAAATGGCTTTGATGGCAGAAGATAAATTGGCCCAAAACCAAGGTCAAAGGAGCAGAGGTAGAAGTCAAAGCAAAGCCAAAGCAATTGCCCAAGATAGAGTACAGAAGCCCAGAGATGAAGAAAAGAAACCTCATAATCACCCTAAAAGAGAAGGAAGCTCGCAGGGAGGATAATATGCCGATAAGAACACTTTTCCGTGAGAAAGAGGAAGAGGAAGAGGCAGAGAAGGTGAAATAAAGTGTTTTGTCTGTGGAAATATCGAAGATAACATTCAAGACGAATGAATGACTGTATGAATGGCTTGTCATACCGTTTGGTTTGACGAATGCGCCAAGTACTTTCATAAGATTAATGAACAAAGTCTTGAAATATTTCATTGGAAAGTTTGTAATTATATATATTGACGATATAATGATCTTAAGTAAGACTGAGGAGGAACATTTGAGACACCTAACTCTAGTGATGAGGAGATTGCAGCAAGAGAAGTTGTTGATAAATTTGAAAAAGTTGTCTTTCATGAAGAAGGAACTCATTTATTTGGGGTTTGTGATCTCTTCGAATGAGTTGAAGATGGATCATGAGAAAGTAAAAGAAATCAGAGATTGGACATCGCCAAGGAATATCTTTGAAGTTAGAAACTTCCATGGATTAGTTATTTTTTATAGGAAGTGCATCAGAAATTTTAGTGGAATTTCTACACCAATGATGGACACAGTCAAGAAAAGACACAAATCTTTTTATTGGACAGAGGAAGCAGAGAAAAGTTTTATGTTGTTGAAGGAGAAGATAATTGGACAACCAGTTATGGTTCTGCCAGATTTCAGTAAAACATTCCAAGTCAGATGTGACGCAAGTGGATTCACGATTGGACCAGTCTTAAGTCAAGACAATAGGCTAATGGCATACTTCAGTGAGAAGCTGAATGAGGCCGATATGAAATATTCAACGTATGATAAAGAGTTTTATACAATCATACATCCATTGAAGAAATGGAGTCATTACTTGGTTCCAAAAGAGTTTGTCTTGTATAGCGACAACCATGCTTTACAATTCATAACTCGACAAGAGAAATTGAACCAGAAACATGCGAAATGGGTTGAATTTATGCAGAATTTTACTTTTGTTATAAAACACATTTTTGGAACTGCTAACAAGGTTGTTGATGCATTGAGTAGGAAATGTTTGATTCTGCAGGAGTTTCGTGTGAAGACCTTAGGTTTTGATAACCTTAAGGATATGTACAGAGATGATTCAGATTTCAAGGATGCTTATGAAGCCTATGAGAATACTGTTCTGAGAGACAAAAGCTAATGGATTGAATATTTAATTCAGGATGGATTATTATTCAAGGTAAATCAGTTGTTTATCTCGAAGAGTTCTATGAGAGAGAATCTTCTGAGGGAAAAACATAGTGGGGGATTGGCTAGACATTTTGGCCATGACAAAACCTTCACGCAACTGAACAATTTATATTATTGGCCAGGGATGAGGATAGATGTCAAGATGTTTATCAACAAATGTAGAATTTTCCAGCACGCAAAGGGGAAAAGACATAATACATGATTGTATCAACCATTTCTAATACCAGAGAGGCCGTGGGATGCAGTAAGCATGGATTTTGTGTTAGGACTACCGAGGACACAGAGGGGATGTGATTCCATATTCATGTTAGTCGACAGATTCTCTAAAATGGCACACTTTATTCCATGTCAGAAAACCAGTGATGCAACACAGATTGCAAATCTGTTTTTCAAAGAAGTTGTTATACTTCATGTCTTACCCAAGAGTATTGTTTCGGATAGGGATACCAAATTTGTTGGTCATTTCTAGAGGACATTATGGAAGAAGATGGGAAGATATTTATCTTTTATCTCAACATATCACCCTCAGATGGATGGAAAAACTGAGGTAGTAAATTGAAGCTTGGGGGACTTATTGAGGAGTTTAGTAGCTGAACATCATAGTCAGTGGGATCAGATTCTGCCGCAAGTGGAATTTACATATAATGGCTCACCTAACAGAATCACATGACAGAGCCCATTCTAGATAATGTATGCAATGTAGCCGAGAGGAGTATATGAGTTGAGAGACTTAGAGCAGAGTGAGTTCATAAGTGCTATAGCAGAGGATTTTGTAGCAGAGATGCAAGATATTCACAACAAGATTAAAGAGTGATTGCAAAATTCAAACAAGGAAAACAAGCGCAGAGCAGATCGGGATAGAAGAGAACTTCAGTTTGAAGTGGGATATTTGGTCTTACCACATCTGAGAAAAGAAAGGTTCCCAATTATGGGCTTGCTCCCAGACATTGTCTCCCGGTTGCCTACGACGACTCCCTCTCATGGCTCCACATTGAAGCGACGAACAAAGACAATAATCGATCAGATCCTATCAATCCTATCCTCTTCATTTCTCTCTTCGTCTCCTCATTTTTTAATTGCAACCATGCAATCCTTTCCTCTTGATTTTCGGTTTTTTAATTCGCAAGCATGGAAATTAATGGTATGTTTCTTATATTGGTGTATGGAAATCAATGGTCTATTTCTTGTATTGGTCTGTTTCTTGTTTCTTGTAATGATCTGTTTCTTGGAATATCTTTAAAGTCAGAAACTTCCATGGAATATATGTGCATATACAGACGATGCATATACGGAAGTTGGCCACTTCCATAATGGTGTCTTCCGTATATGCACCTTTCATATATGATCGCTTCCGTATATGAACCTTCCGTATATGAGCGCTTCCATATATGTGCATATACGGAAGTTGGCCACTTCCATAATGGCGTCTTCCGTATATGCGCATATACGGATGATGCATAAATGTGCATATACGGACGACAACTTTCTTAAATCCTTATATATGAAAGCACACATATACGGAAGATGCATTTGGATTACAGTAAATTTCTTCTTTATATGCATCGTTCGTATATGCACCTTCCGTATATGCATCGTCCGTATATGCACCTTTCGTATATGCGTGCTTCCGTATGTGCATATACATACAATGCATATATGGAAGTTGGCCACTTCCATAATGGCATCTTCTATATATGCACCTTCCGTATATGATCGCTTCCGTATATGCACCTTTCGTATATGAACGCTTTCGTATATGTGCATATACGAATGATGCATATACGGAAGTTGGCCACTTCCATAATGGCGTCTTCCGTATATGCGCATATACGGATGACACATAAATGTGTATATATGGACGACAACTTTCTTAAATCATTATATATGAAAGCACACATATACGGAAGATGCATTTGGATTACAGTAAATTTCTTTCGTATATGCGTCGTCCGTATATGCACCTTCCGTATATGCGTGCTTCCATATATGTGCATATACAGATGATGCATATACGAAAGTTGGCCAATTCCATGATGGCATCTTCCATATATGCGCATATACGGATGACGCATATAAATGTTCATATACGGACGACAACTTCCTTAAATCCTCATATATGAAAGTACACATATACGGAAGATGCACTTGGATTACAATAAATTTCTTCCGTATATGCGTCGTTCGTATATGCACCTTCTGTATATGCACCTTCCGTATATGCGTCGTCCATATATGCACCTTCTGTATATGCGTGCTTCTGTATATGTGCATATATGGACGATGCATATACAGAAGTTGGCCACTTCCATAATGGTGTCTTCCGTATATGCACATATACAGATGACGCATAAATGTGCATATACGAACGACAAATTTCTTAAATCCTTATATATGAAAGCACACATATATGGAAGATGCATTTGGATTACAGTAAATTTCTTCCATATATGCGTTGTCCATATATTCACCTTCCGTATATGCGCGCTTCCGTATATGTGCATATATGGACGATGCATATACGGAAGTTGGCCACTTCCATAATGGTGTCTTTCGTATATGCACCTTCTATATATGATCACTTCCATATATGCACCTTCCGTATATGTGCATATGTGGAAGTTGGCCACTTCCATAATGGCGTCTTCCGTATATGCGCATATACGGATGACGCATAAATGTGCATATACGGACGACAACTTTCTTAAATCTGATATATGAAAGCACACATATACGGAAGATGCATTTGGATTACAGTAAATTTCTTCCGTATATGTGTCGTTCGTATATGCACCTTCCGTATATGCGTCATCCATATATGCACCTTCCGTATATGCGCGCTTCCGTATGTGCATATACGGATGATGCATATACGAAAGTTGGCACTTCCATAATGGCGTCTTCCATATATGCACCTTCCATATATGATCGCTTCCGTATATGCACTTTCCGTATATGAGTGCTTCTGTATATGTGCATATATGGATGATGCATATACAGAAGTTGGCCACTTCCATAATGGCGTCTTCCGTATATGCGCATATACGGATGACAACTTTCTTAAATCCTTATATATGAAAGCACACATATATGGAAGATGCATTTGGATTACAATAAATTTCTTCTATATATGCGTCGTTCGTATATGCACCTCCCGTATATGCGTCGTCCGTATATGCACCTTTCGTATATGCACACTTCCGTATATATGCATATACGAACGATGCATATACGGAAGTTGGCCACTTCCATAATGGCGTCTTTCGTATATGCACATATACGGATGACACATATAATGCACGTATAAATGTGCATACACGGATGACAACTTCCTTAAATCCTCATATATGAAAGCACACATATATAGAAGATGCATTTGGATTACAGTGAATTTTTTCCATATATGCGTTGTTCGTATATGCACCTTCTGTATATGCACTTTCCGTATATGCGTCATCCGTATATGCACCTTCCATATATGTGCGCTTCCATATATGTGCATATATGGATGATGCATATACAAAAGTTGGCCACTTCCATAATGGCATCTTTCGTATATGCGCGCTTCCATATATGCGCATATACGGATGACGCATATAAATGTGCATATACAGACGACAACTTTCTTAAATCCTCAATGGTTTGTTTCTTGTAATGGTGTATGGAAATCAATGGTCTGTTTCTTGTCGGTGCTCTTTCAGTATAGTGTGGATAAGATGTACGATGTAGAAACTATGGGTTAAAATGAATCTGGGCAGTGTTACTTTTGTTTATATCACTGTAATTTCACCAAATTGATGGACCTCACCACCTAATTTCACTGATCATTGCACCAACCTCTCTGTTAAATTCATAAATTCATAATGTTCTCCAGTTTGGCACTGCCAAAAGATACTTCATAGTTGGTGACTATCCACTGTCAAAAAAACTTTTTCCCTTCCAATCATAGATTTTACTCAGTTAAATATATCTTTTGCTTGGACAGTTCAGGGCCTACCTCTGGGTTTTTCTTGAGGTATAGAACGACTATCCATTGATTGAATAATGCATGTTGCAATTATGTATAAGCGGCTGAACTGAGTCATTCTCTACCTTAAATGTGGTTTCAAGAGTCTGAAGCACCAAATTCAAGGAAAGTCTATAGTTAATCCATCTAACCCAAGTCAACATCACCAGTAATTCATTTATAATTTCACCGAATCCACCTCTGATCAGAAAAACTTGTTTCACTATGCATTTATATTCAATCAAATATTGTACTATCGCGGTGGCCATTGTTTCCACACAATCACTTGATTGAAATGTATACACATTGTCTATCGATGTCAAAATATTTCAGTTCAAGCTTGAAGTATCCATTGAATTAGAAAAGAAGGGGTCACATTAAGACAAAAATGATGGTAAGCTATAGTAGAATTTACAGGTGTCATAGAAAGTGATTGAACCACTTATAGTAGAATTTACAGGCGTCATAGGCTATATGTGCATATATGTGCACGCTTTCGTATATGTGCATATACGAACGATGCATATACGGAAGTTGGCCACTTCCATATACGGAACGACGCATATACGAAAGGTGCATATATGAACAATGCATATATGTGCATATATGTGCATATACGGACGATGCATATACAGAAGTTGGCCACTTCCATAATGATGTCTTCCATATATGCGCACTTCTTTGTATGCACATATACGGATGACGCATATAAATGCACATATAAATGTGCATATACGGACGATAACTTCCTTAAATCCTCATATATGAAATCACACATATACGGAAGATGCATTTGGATTATAGTAAATCTCTTCTATATATGGACCTTTCGTATATGCTTCATTCGTATATGTACCTTCTATATATGCACCTTCCATATATGCATCGTCCGTATATGCACCTTCCGTATATGTGTGGTTCCGTATATGTGCATATACGAACGATGCATATACGGAAGTTGGCCACTTCCATAATGGCGTCTTCTGTATATGCGCGCTTACGTATATGTGCATATACAGATGACGCATATAAATGCACATATAAATGTGCATATACGGACGAAAACTTCCTTAAATCCTCATATATGGAAGCAGGCATATATGGAAGATGCATTTGGATTGCAATAAATTTCTTCTGTATATGGACCTTCCGTATATGCATTGTGCTTACGTATATGTGCATATACAAACGATGCATATATGGAAGTTGGCCACTTCCATAATGGCATCTTTCGTATATGTGCACTTCCATATATGTCAACAAGTGTAAGGAATAAAATGTTTTTATGGCCATATCTGAGGATTTTTATGAAGAAGAGGTCGAGGCTCTCCCTGTGGTCGAGTCATTGTAACTAGTGACCTTACTTCACCTTCAAACACCCTCTGTTCATCCTAACCTCCAATCCATCCTCTCCAAACATCAAGTTGTTTTTTCCACTCCCCATTGACTTCCCCCTTCCCATGGTGTTCATGATCATTTCATTCCCCTCGTTTCTGACAACCTTCCTCCCAATATGTTTCCCTATCGTCATCCCTTTGCCTAGAAAAATGAAATTGAGAAAATTGTTGAAGAATTGTTCTTCGTCGGTGTTATCTGTCCTAGTACTAGCCCCTATTCTTCTCATGTGGTCATGGTACTTAAGTAAGAATGTAAGGCCTTCTATTTCAGGGCCTCAAATAAACAAATAAATATCTCCTACTGTAATGACTGTAATTTAGTTCATGATTTTAAGGAATAAACTGGTAAATAAACAACATAATAACAACAGATCAGCTAGTAAAAATGCATACCTCAACTTGCAGGTTGGTTGATTTATCCCCTAACTCATTTGTTCTTGTTCTGCCCAAACTGAATATTTACCTCCCAACCAACTATAAACAACCTCTCCAACTCCCTAGTTCCAGGAATCCTTGCATTTTCCTAGCCCCCGGGACCAAAGTTCCCAACAACAACAGTGTCCATGTAAGATTTCCCCAAAACAATCTGTTCTTCCAATTTTTCTCCTCCTCTTCCCCCTCTTCCAGAATTTCTCCCCACAGAAAAGAAGACCCCTCTCCAAGTCCCCTCCCCTCTTCCTTATCCTCCTCTCTCAAATCCCTCTCCCTCATTCAATTCCCCAACTACCTTATCCCCTCATTAATTTCCCAACTGCCTTTTTCCTCATTAATTCCCTCACCTACCATTAAATAATAAAATAGTAAAAGGATTCAAATGTATTTATTTTAATAATTAAATTAATTTAATTTAACAAACTAAGATCAATAAAATCAAATTGGGTTGTTACATACACCGACCCTTTAAGAAAATTCGTCCCGAAGTTGAGTAATTTACAATACAAGGGTAATGACACATGATTCATACATCCACATCAAATAAACAATATCATCAATTTAAAACACTTATACATACTAGTGTACATGTGAAAGGCATGCAAGTGTAGCTAGAACATACAATACTCGCACATGTACTAATGACAATAATTATCAAACCTAAAGTAATTATTGTATCCTTCCAATCCTAAAGTAATTCGTGTATGCTTCCATACCTAGTATATATACTAGGTATATATGTTGATAATATATATTGGTATATATACTGAGTATATATACCGGTATATATACTCAATATATATACCGGTATATATATACTAGGTATATGTGTCGGTATATATACTCAATATATATACTGAGTATATATACCGGTATATATACTTAGTATATATAGCGATATACATACTCAGTATATATACTAACACATATACCTAGTATATATATACCATAACGATATATATACTCAGTATATATACCACTATATATACCACTATATATACTCAGTATATATACCGGTATATATTACCGACATATATGTACCGGTATATATCGGTATATATTACCGACATATATATGACAGTATATATTATCGACATATATACCTAGTATATATACTGGTATATATACTCAGTATATATACCGCTATATATACTCAGTATATATACCATTGTAACGTTAAAACCATCTTGAATCATATTTTCCACACTAGCGTGTATATCAAATGATAAATGTGGTGCATACTTGAATGTTTCAAGTCTACCCATTGCATTCTTCCCGTGAATGATGATTACGAAGCCACTTGGAGACTATATGGCTAGCAATGAAGCAAAATGCAAGGATATTCAAACACTTTGAGCTGAATTATCTCTTGGGCCTACAATAGACCCTCAAAAAAATAAAACAAAGGTCCCTTTGATGTTACCTGTAGGTTCAAGTTACCTGCAACCTTGCTCTCTGGCACTTCTGGCAACACCAATATGTGAGTACTAGCCTCGTGCTAGACTCTTCTCCAAATATGACTACAGGCTATGACCATGGGTCAGCTCTTTTCGTAACTTTAGGCTTTGACGATATTGAGACCTCCTCCCTCGTTTCCTTCTGAAATGCTTTCTACCACAACACACGGGTCTCTGTTGCGTGTCCCCCTAGATTCAACGGTCCAGTTCTACTTCAACTTTCACGAATTTGCGAAGGTTTCGCTCACTCCACACAATCTTCGAAACTCCACCTCCTGAATTCTCCAATCTGTTGTCATGTTTCTCCTCGCAGCGAACGACTAGGATCACTTTGCGACTTTGCAAATTCAGCGACCCTGCTTCTTACAAAACTTCAGCTACTCCAAACCACGAAGTGCCAAAAGGATTCCACGGCTAATCTCTGTGAAAGTCACCCATATCTGATGGTCTAGAATGATCCTGCTCCTTCCTGGATGGATCTTAGTCGTTGATTTGGAGAATCTTCAAAGGCGCCCCCCTATAGAATAATTCTTGCCCGCTCTCCCTCTTGAACTTGTTCTTCCTTAGAAATTTTTCTCCTTAGATATTTTCTCCTCGACACTTAGTCGAATTTGATTCTCTGCAAGCCTTGCAATAGGTTTTCCTCCACCACTTAACTTCTGGTGAGCAACTGCGCACACCTCGCGACAGTTCTTCACACTCCTCTACAATTATGCTTGAGCTACTCCTCCTGAGCTCTTGAATCAAAAGACTCTATCACACACTCCTTGTGGACAATATGCACTCTCTGCATACAAAGCTCCAAGTTATCTCCCTTGGACTTGTTCCTCCTCAACACTCTAAACTTCTCAAGATGATTCCTTTGATACTTAACTAGGTATTGACCTTGCACACTCCTTGAGACAAACTTCCTTCAAATTGACTCCTAAAGGACAATTGTGCATCCCTTGCAACAATTCTCAAAGGCTAAATTGTTCCTCATGAACAATATGGATCTGAGTATGTTTCTTCCTACGCACACCTTCAACTATCTCTGTTGAACTTATGAGTCAAACATACTCGGTCACGCACACTTTGCGAATGCCTATGCACTCCTTGCACATATAAGTTTCAAGTTATCTCTTCTGAGCTTCTGAGTTAGAACAAACTCTGTCAACGCACACCTTGTGGACACTATGCACTCCTTGCACTCGCTCGTAGAAGAGAAACAATTGAAACTTATCTAAATCCTCACAGTTTTATACATTCAACCGTGTAAATTAATTCATAACATAAAAACAAGAAATAATAGAGAATTGCAATTAACAGAAAGCCTACCATTCATTCATTCAGATAGACACAACAACACCAACATTTGGAATAATACTCCTATGTTATATTATGTAACATCCCGCTCTGGCGCACTTACCAAACTTATTCTTTGAGGACACTTGCTCGCAAGTGATCTGGATTTTTATGATGATAAAACTTTTTCCTTCATTATGATGCGCTACGTTATATGACAAAATGTTTTTACTACGTTGATGTAGACAGGTGCTGCTGATTCGGTTTCTTTGAGTGTGCAGGGTTTCGAACCTTGAGGATGCAGAGGCATCGGAGGAACTTCCTTGGACTCCGGATTGAGTAAGGGAGTGGGCTATTT
>JZKD02S1747509.1:20616-37300 GCA_000966675.3 Picea glauca
TATGTCATGTGAATTATGCAACTACTAAAATAATTTCATTTTATAAATGGTTATAAATTTGTGTGTTTTATATCTACTTTATTGATTTCATGTATTAAAATTAAAATGGTTAGATAAACCATTACACATTGTAAGTCATGTGAATTATGCAACTACTAAAATAATTTCATTTTATAAATGGTTATAATTTTGTGTGTTTTATATCTACTTTATTGATTTCATGTATTAAAATTAAAATGGTTAGATGAACCATTACACATTGTATCAGAGTTGTGGTTATAACTATTAGAGCCTATAGGCCTTCAAGATAAACATAGAAATAATTTCAAAAATAATCATAAAATCTAATATAATTATTATTCTTGGAAGATTTATTAAAACATGAGAACACCTCTTGAAACTCCTTTGCAGCTTAATATAGTAATTCACCTTCCCTTATTATTATTATTTCTGCTCTTAATTATTTCAAGATTGAGATGGCAAATCACTTACTTTTTATACCAACCTTTAATAATCATTGATCCGGATTTAGGACTGGAACGAACTGATTAACAGACTGAATACAATGAACATAGAGATATGAAGAATAACACAGATATCCAGTGAACAATATCTTTTATTGAATAATGAAATAGGTTGAAACTGTAAAACTACAGAACTGAAACATTTGCTCAAATGGTGGTAGCTATCTCTGAGAAGAGATGTGGCTGCTACACACATCCATCTGAGAAACATCGATTACAATGAGGCTCCAGAGGCCTTTTTGATATTACTCATGAATACCAAAACCCTAGACATCCAAAAACCTAACCCTAGAAGGTGAAACGCCAAAAGTCATGTGGGCCCCTATGGGTAAGTTTGTGTAAGTTGGTATCTCAACTTCCCAAGGTCATAACTTTTGCATACGACCTCCATTTTAGGCGCGTGATATCCCGTTAGAAAGGTCTTTCAGAGAACTACACATTTCGTCATCAAACTTTGACTCTGTCTACTGTTTGACTATGGCGAGCCAAAAAAACAACGTTTAGGGCCCCAAAACGGCCCTGGAAGTACAACAAGATGTGTTGGCATGAAAACAAACAAAATAAGGCAGTTGGAATAGGCGAGAGGACACCAATATCCACCTAGAGGATGTGTGGGGCTTCAGACAGCCCCAGAAGTGTAGAACCCATAATTACAAAGAAGTACAGAAGAACGTGTTGAACAAAAACGAACAAGAGGAGCCAGTTGGAATAGGTGGGTGGCCACCAATATCCACCTTGATCAATCCTCCCCCCTTAGGAAGCAGTGTTCTCCATTGGGTTTAGTTCCCCCATCAGGTGAGGAAACTCCTACTGGATTTGGCCCCGGGTGAGCCACTTGCCTTGGTGTAGGAGTTTCCCGGCCTTAACAACCTGATAAAGTTGGATCCTATGTTGGCGAGTGCCCTTGAACTGTGTGTCCACTATCTGATCAATGGATGTTTTTTCCATGCAGTCAAGGTTGAGCTCTGTTGGTGTTATTTGTTCTGCGATCTCTGAGGTGTCCAATAATGGTGGAAAATATGGTCGAAGGAGGTCCACATTGAACACTGGATTGCAGGCCAAGAAAGAGTAGAGTGTTTATCTCAAAAGCATGGCGAACCACAGCCTTGGTGATAGTGTAAGGCCCATAACAAAGTGAGCGAAGCTTCCGATGGGGCCTCATGAGACGCTCCTTCTGCAAATGTAACCAAACTTGGTCGCCAACCTGAAAATGGTGTGGTACCCTGTGTTGATCATGGCCCTGCTTGTACTTAGCATTGGATTTCTGCAAACTCTCTTGGACCTATTGGATGATGTTTTGAATCCGCTCAATGAATCTAGTGGCTGTGTCGATCATAGACTGATCATGGGAAGAGTTTGTCTGTGCGGTGGCAAGAGGAAGTGAAACATCAATGGGTCCCAAGGGTTGGAATCCCAAACCCACCTGAAATGGGCTATGGCCGGTGGAGCTATGGAGAGCCCTGATGTAACTGTGTTGAACATATGGGAGAATCTCGTCCCATGTATGTGGATGCTTAGAATTGTACATGTGCAGAATGTGCACAATCATTCGATTGACGACCTTTGTTTGGCCGTCGGCTTGGGGGTGGAAAGCAGTGGATTTTGTGAGCTTAGTGTCCAACAGAGACCAAAGACTCTACCAAAATGTGCTAAGAAACCTGTTGTCCCGATCAGAGATGATGGTCTATGGTATCTGTTATCGCACAGTTTGTAGTAAGGATAAAGGCTAAAGGTTGAAGAGTCAAACTGGCGTAACTGGAACCAATCCCACCCAATGTCACCTCGATAGGATGGTTCTTTCTTTTTAGGGAGGTAAGGCCCAGGGGAGACATCCCCGGTGACCTGGGTTTTGAGAAGGCAAAGGATTGTAAGACAAAGGTAAATCCTCCCCCCCCACCCCCCTTCACAAGTCACCACCGAGCAGATAGTCCAACTAATAGCCAATAAATAGAAGTATAACCCAAAAAGAGATGCACCTGCCCGAGACAAAGCAACAAGAAACAGATATATGCAAGCTTGCTCACTTGGTTAGTACTTCATATAATAAATAACTATCTGATATATATAAGCAATTGACTAACAAAATATTAACGAAGTCAATGTTTATAAAATAGCAATGATATGCAATGTCACTTATTCAATAAATGTTCAAGAAAACATGGCATTCGATGTAATAATCAACACTTCATTCAAGTAATGCCCTTAAATAACCATTCACTTGCTCATAAGAAAAACGTTAGCTGCACAAGTGATATTAATAGCAAGAGATGACGACAGCAACAAGTTAGCAAGGTTAGTTTTTAAGCTAGGGTTAGTAGTTAGGGTTTCATTCAAAGTATTGAGAGTGGTTTTGATCATAACATTCACAAGATTGGTCTTAGATCAATGTGTTTCCAGGGTTAATGGAGTCAAAAGGAGGACGCAGGAGCTGAAGGATCAAGAAGATAGTAAGGCTAATCACTGGAAGGTGAAGCTTTGAGGTGTTGCTATGGAAAGGCCTCAAAATCAAAACCCTAGGGGAGAGAGGCTCACTTTGGTGTAGGGGAACTAGGCCTCAATTCTCTCTCCTCCTTCCTTAACTCAACGACAAGATGGCTAGCTGAGAAAAGGGATAAAACTAAGACAAGAGGATTTGGAAGGCAACGTGTTGCTATAGCAAGGCTTTACCAGCAAACTCTAGAAAATCGACCCATCAAGGTGTGGAAAAACTAGGCCCTGATGCGTCTTCTTCTTCTTAGCTCAGAAAGTAAAATGGATATCAAAATAAAGAGAGGGAAAAGAGTGTAGCTATGGCTAGGCTCTTTCTCTCTTCAAATAAATGGCTGAAAATCTTGACAGGGACATGAGACAAGGACCTACAATGTGTGCTTGTCACCTAGGGTTTATTCAGCAAATTTATAACAATATATGTAAGAAATGACAATGCAACCATTCAATCAAGAGGTTTTGCAAAAATTTACTTACATTTCACCAAGAAATAACATAGCAAACCCTAGTTGTAACACCTTCCATCAAGAAATGCCAATAGAAATCCAAAAATGTCTTCCTTCAATAGGTGTGTCTCACAATTGCAGCCAAAGAACCCAATTGTAGTGCAAATTTCAGACCTCACTAATGAGTGAGTGAGAGATGATGAAAAAATGAGAGTGAAAACCCTCAATTTATATTGTACCATGACCTAATTTCACTTTTAGGTCATAAAAAGGCCGACAAGGCTAAAATACCAAAAATCATATTGTTTTACATTAAATGTTCAAAATTAAACCCTAATTAAGCTAAAGAGAGATGCCATGCCCCTCTTAGGGTGATGTTAGCCCCTTCCAGGGAAAATGCAACATCTCGGAGAAAAACGTTAGCCCTCCTAGGGCTTCTCCAACTTTCCAGACGTGCCATCACTACCAAATCTGCCTCCCAAGACGTCCATAATGCTGGATGATGTCATGATCATCATGGGTGATGTCCTGGGCCTTCCAGGGTCAACGTTCCAATGGAGAGGGCATAACCCCCCTAGGTCAAGCTCTGCTAGGGTGCCTCTGGTGGAACGTCCTCCTCCTCTCCGTTCAAAGCCCCTGATCCATCTATGTCCTATCTCTCCCCTCTGATGGGGTCTCAACATCCATCTGGTGGGCTCTTCAGCCCCATGGAGGTCCGAACTAATCATCTCCCCATGTGTACCGGTCCAAAATGGTACTTGTCCATCGGGCATGATCCTGCACATCAACAGCTACGCCCTCCATGGGCTCATAAGTCACAAGGATCATAGCAATGTCAATCACATCTCATCATCAATATTATTAAACATGTGCATAAATCCCTAATACATCAGTTAAAAGCTCAAAGACATTACACAAGCCTGCAATACAAGTCTAGAGAAAATGACAGGGCGTCCTATTGGGCTAGTGTCCACTAGAAGAGGAAGGTTTCCGGAAGAGAGCTCATCGGAGCCATGTAAGTGGGTGAGGCGGACAAGGGATGTCCTAGCAAGTGGGTGCAGTGGGAGTAGAGGATGCAAAGCTTTACCTGTGGGTGCCTTTGTAGAAGGTGAGCTGCACCTTTCCTGGATGTAAATATTTCCAAGCCCATGCCTTTTATTCTTTTATTCTTTATTGATTTTTTCTTCAAGAGGCTAATCAGGGGACACTGCCCTAGCGTAGTGACCAGTGGTGACAGGCTGACAACGTTAGCCACAAGTACTTTCACAGAAATGAGAAGGTTGGCTCGTGATGAGACCCCCTTTCCCTTGGCCATGTAACCAAGAGTCACTACCCTGGCATGGTAACCAGATGGTGGTAATTTCATACTGCTAGGTATCCTTGGATATAATAGGCTAGCTCGTGATGAGACCCCCTATCCTTTGATTAGGTCTTGTTTTATTATTTTTTACGGGTCCCTCTTGTTTCTTGCTGAGAAGCCCTTTATTGTTTTCTCGGGGATCCCTGGGCAAAGAATCTCGAGGTTTTATTCTAAGTCTTTTATCTTTTGCTAGCTTGCTTTTACCTTCTAGGCCTTTAGCCCCTTCTTCCCATGAGATAAGGTGAAATCCTGAAAATAGGTCAACCCATTGCCCTGACAAGTGTAATGGGATAGGTGAGYGGGAAGCAAGGATGAAAAAGTGGTGCTATGATGGGAGCGAACGATGGATTTTCAGAGATCCCTCCAGTGGCAAACCAAAACCTACAGACACAGGCTTACTAGGGCATCTTGTCAAYGCCTCCAGACATGGTCAAGTGGGAAAGTTTAAGATCCAAGCATTCRTTAGATACAAAAGGAATCAAATTCACATATTCAAGGGTTTTGATGATCAAAGTGACACATACCATGATACCTGGACTCATTACCTCATGAAGTAAGAACCATCTCTGATACAAGAGCAAGCCAATGGTGATTGATGTTGATATTGATGCTGCTGACAAAGTAGAGGTGTTGAAAAGGAGAAACGATGGGCCCTCTAGGGCCATGCTAAAGTCGATCCGGCTCTCGGAACTCCATGTCTAGGACTTGTGGGCCTCGAGACATGATCTCCTAGTTATCCCTAAAAGTGGGGGATAACAGTATCCAAAAGTGGACCCACACTCATTCGAAGAAGAGCTTGGCAGTATCTGTCGCTATGATATTCTTCTTGCAGGCTGTGAGGATGGCCATCTTCGAAAACCAATCAACAACCACAAATACGCAATCATTTCCTTGCTTGGTGGACGGCAAGCCAGACATGTAACCCATTGAGATAGATTCCCAAGGATTCTCAGGAATAGTAAGAGGGGTGTATAAGCCTTGCTTCTTGATGGCTGGCTTGGAAGTGTCATAGGCAGTGAAATATCTGATATACTCGTTGACGTCCTACCGAAGTTTTGGCCAATAAAAATGTTTCTGAAGAACGACCACAATTTTCTCCACGCCAAAATGTCTTGCCACCCGACTGTAGTGGACTACCCAAATCATCTTTACACGCTCACTTGTAGGAACACAGATATGGCCCAGATGGCATAAGAGTCTGTCCTGAATGTGAAAATTGGTGACAAATGCAGCTGCACTCAAGATCTGATAGGTGGTGGCGAAGTTCAAATCTTGTTGATAAAGTTGGGGCCACTCAGATGCTTCATGTCCACGTGAATGGAGCACAGTGGTGAGTGCAGCCACTGGAGGCCGACTGAGGGAGTCGGTGACACGATTGGAGATACATGTCTTATACTTTATGTTGAGATGGAACTGTTGCAGGTAGGTGGACCACTTCTGATGGCGGTCGTTCTGCAATTTCCCCTGTGTCTATATGAACTGCAGAGGCTTGCTATCAATGGGTATGATTGTCTCTTTTCCTAGAATATAATGTTTCCATTGACGATAGGCTTGTACAATGGAATACTTTTCCTTGTCATAAGTGGGGTATTTCCGGATAGTATCGGAGAGTGTCTCACTATGGTATGCCATCGGATGCCCGTGTTGAGTGAGAATTGCGCCCACAACATAGTCAGATGCATCCGTCTCAATATTAAACGGTTGTTGCAGATTGGGAAAGGAGAGTACTAGAGTTGAGCATAAGTGATGCTTCAGATCATTGAATGCTCATTGTTGCTCCTTCCCCCACACGAAATTTTCCCTACCACTGCCCTTGGTCACTTGGCTGAGGTCCCATGCAATATGGGAGAATCCCAACACGAACCGTCGGTAGAAGTTGGCTAGTCCCAAGAAGCTCCGAAGCTCGGTCAGTGTGGTCGAGGCTGGCTAGTCATGGATGACTTGGACCTTAGCTGGATCAACATGTACCCCATGATCATAAACAATGTAGCCCAAGTATTGGACCCTATTCACGCCAAAAGAGCATTTTTCCAAGTTGGCATATAGCTTGTGCTGCCGCAGAGTGCTCAAAACCTGTTGAATATGTCGCATGTGCTCCTCCCACATTATGCTGAAGATGAGGATGTCATCCAAATATACCACCAAAAAGGAGTTGGTGAAGGGTCTCAATGCATCATCCATCAACCTCATAAAACTGGTTGGTGCATTTGTTAAGACAAAGGGCATGACTATCCATTCAAAGAGACCTTCTTTAGATTTGAAGGTTTTCTTCCATACATCAGTTGGTTCGATGGGAACCTGGTGGTAGCCAGACTTCAAGTCAATCTTGTTGAAGAACTTTTCCCCCTTGAGTTGGTCAAGAAGGTCACCAATCCTAGGAATGGGGTACTGGTTCTTGACTGTGATTTTGTTTAAGGCTTTGTAATCAATGTAGAGTCGCCACGTCTCGTCCTTCTTCTGCACCAGTACAATCGAGCTTCCACAAGGCGAGGAGTTGGGTCTTATGTGCCCCTTTTGAAGCAGCTCTTAGATCTGTCGCCTCATTTCATCATTTCCCATCAGCGAGCGAGGACAGACTGGTCCATTAGGTAGAGGTGCGTTGGGGGTCAGATCAATTGGATTCTTGACTTGGCAGTGTGTTGGTACCCTTGTAGGTGAGGAGAAGATGTCTTTGTATTCTTCCACGATCCCATCCACTTTCTTCTGCTACAAAGAGAGGCTTTGTGTAGAGGCCATGGATGTGGCGGCGACCTACTTACTGTGAGCACGGATCATAAATAAGATGAACTTCACGGTCTGTGAGATGACCTTACTGCATTGCTTAGCAGAGATTAAAGAAATAGCAGTAGGCGACGCTACCTCTGATATCCTATACAATTGTCTACCCAAAGTAATAATAACACTACGAGGTCTAAACTCATACACAACATGACGCTTCCACAAATATGGTTGTCCTAAAATAAAATCACAAACTTCAAAGGGAGAAATATCACACAGTACCTCATCTTTCAAAGGCTTGATGTCGTAGGGCAGACGACATTGTTGGCTGACACAAAGATCTCTTCCTTGTGTAGGTCTACGGGTGCGGTGTCATTGGCAGGGCCAGCCGCTTGATGACCTCTGCTAAAATCAGGTTCTTCTGACTACTGCTATCGACAATGAAATGAAGCAGAGCCCCCTTTACCCACTTCTGCGAGTGAAATAGGTGGTCCTCTTCCTTTGGTTCTTCTGATTCGCTTGGTTGGAATTTGGCGATAGCGACACTAGCACTGGGTTCAACATCGATAATCCTCTTCCCTCCTTCAGAATTTGATTCGGAATTAGAATCGACCTCTGACACGAAAGCCTTCAGTTCGACCATGAGGGACTGCTTGGAGCGGCATTCTTCAGTGTTGTGCCAAGGGCTTTTATGGTACTCACGATTTTCTTGTGTCCTTCTTCGTCTTCTCATTTCCCTTCTTGTGTTGCGGCTTGGACTGGTTTTCATGAGGGCGACCATCTCAACTTGGTCCCTTGCTATGTGGGTTGGGGTTTCCTTTGCCCAGCTTTGGCTGTGAGGGGTTTGCAGATCCAAACTCTCGCCTTTTTTGTTTAAATTTATGCTCAATCTTGACAACGTATCTATAAGTTGTTCCCAATGAGGCGATGTCCATCAACTCCATTTCTGTTTGAATGTATCTATGCAAACAGCCACAGTATTTGAGCACCAGATGACGCTCAGATTCTTTGATACCCAATTTTGTGCATAGGGTATGGTAAATATTGGTGAAATCTAGTACTGTCTAATCCCTTTCTTGATGTAGGGTGGTCCATCTGGTGTACTGGTCCTTTTAGCTTCCAAAAGGGTAGTATTGTTCTTTAATGGTGTCCCAGAAGGAATCGCATATAGGGGCCACCACAAACATTGCAGATTCCTCCACGGCCCTTTGCTCATAGTAAGTATCCCACCAGTCTTTAACATGGAGAACGACCTTGAGGAGTGCAAAAGTGATCTTTTCCCTATCGGAAAAATTGTGGACCGAAAAATATCCTTCGAGCAGATTCAACCATTTATCTACATCATTTGCATCTATTAGTCCTTCAAATAATGGAATATCAAAATTTATTTGTACCTTCAAGAGGGTTGCATGGCCGCTTGATGAAGATGCTTCACCTATGGGCAGTCATCGAAGGAGATGCACGAAGTTGTCCATCATTTCGTTCCTTTGTCACACAAGGGCTTCCTTGAGCAACATTTTAATAGGATATCCTGCCCCATCATCTTTCTTTTCGTCCCCCATGGTTTTTTGTCGGGATCGGCACGATCGATCTTGTACTAGCTCGTTTGATTCGAGTCCCAAATTCTTGTACCCAGATCTTGTCGGGGACATGCACGAAGAAAAAAAAATGAAGAGAAGACCCCTCTGATACCACTGATCCGGATTTAGGAGCGAAACGAACTGATTAACAGACTGAATACAATAAACACAGAGATACGAAGAATAGCAGATATATCCACTGAACAATATATTTTATTGACTAATGAAATAGGCTGAAACTGTAAAACTGCAGAACTGAAACACTTGCTCGAATGGTGGTAGCTATCTCTGAGAAGAGATGTGGCTGCTACGCGCATCCGTCTGAGCAAAATCGATTACAATGAGGCTCCAGAGGTCTTTTTGATATTACGCATGAATGCCAAAACCCTAGACATCAATGGATGATACCCTAGAAGGTGAAAAACAAAAATTCATGTGGGCCCCTATGGGTAAGTTGGTGTAAGTTGGTACCTCAACTTCCCAGAGTCGTAAATTTTGCATACGACCTCCATTTTAGTCATGTGATAGACCGTTGGAAAGGTCTTTCAGAGAACTACACATTCCGCTGTCAAACTTTGACTCTGTGTACAATCTGACTGTGGCAAGCCAAAAAAACAACATTTAGGGCCCCAAAACGACCCTAGAAGTACAACAAGATGTGTTGGCATGACTCCTTCTAGGAATTACAGCAAGCAGTGGATTGGTTCAAAATGACTCCTTTTGGGAAGGAATGGTAGAGGTGTTGTCAGTGAGTGAACCTTTGGTAAATGTTCCGAGATTGGTTGATAGCGATAAGCCCACAATGGGTTATTTGTATGAGGTCGTGGATAGGGCCAAAGAATCTATACAGGATTATTATGTGGGAAAGGGTAGACATGGGTTTCACAGACAGATGCTATTATGGGATTTGATTGATACTCAATGGACCAGGATGCTCCATTGACCCTGCATTTTCCTACAAATGCAACTTTGATTTTGATGATGAGGTGTTGGAAGGCTCCATACTTGTCTTTAGAATATGGTACTTGATGTCGCGATTCACCTCGATATTAATCGCGAGATAGAGATGTATCAAGATGGTACTAGACTATTTGGCTATGAATATGTTGTTGCTGCAAGGACCATTTTGATGCCACGTAAGTCATTAGAATTTAGAAGATAGTTCAACTTAGAACTTTATGTTTTTAAAATTCAAATTTCAATTATATGTTTTAAAATTTATTTTAAAGTTTAATTATGTTTTCTTTCTTTCTTATTTGTTGTAGATGTTTGGTGGGAAACTACGGTGCAAGAGATCTAAATTTACAGATATTTTTCATCTGAATCTTGATTCAAACCTGTACCTCTTCGAGATCTGAGCACTATGATCCCCGATTTTTAGGGATAACTAAGAGATCATGTCTCGAGGCCCACATGTCCTAGACATGGAGTACCGAGAGCAGGATTGACCTGAGCATGGCCCTGAAGGGCCCATCCTTTTATTCTTCCATCAGATTCGTCTTGTCAACAACAACAACATCCATCACCTTCGGTTTGGTCTTGTATCGGAGGAGGCTCTTGCTCCATGAGGTAATTGGTCCAAGTATAATGTTATGTGTCACCTTTGATCATTAAAACCTTTAAATATATGCATCTGATTCATTTTATCTCTGACAACTGCTTGGGTCTTACATTAGCCCACTTGACCATGCTTGGGGAGATTRACAGGGTGCCCTAGCAAGCCTGTACCCATAGGTTTTGGTTTGCCACCGGGGCGATTTCTAAAGAGCTATCATCCACTCCCATCATACCACCACTTTTTCATCTTATCTCCCACTCATTTATCCCATTCCCCTTGTCTGGGCATTGGGTTGACTTGTTTGTAAGATTGCACCTTATCTCATGGGAAGAAGGGGCTAAAGGCCTAGAAGGTAAAAGCAGCTGGTAAAAGATAAAAGCCTAGAAATAAAACCTCAAGATACTTCGCCCAAAGATCCGTAAGAAGGCAATAAAAAGCCTCTCATCAAAAAACAAGAGGGACCCAAAAAATAACAAACAAGACCTAGCCAAGAGGATAGGGGGTCTCATCACGAGCCAACCTATTAGGTTCATGGGTACCTAACAGTATGACATTGCCACCATCTGGTTACTATGCCAGGGTAGTGACCTTTCGTTGCATGGCCAAGGGAAAGGGGGTCTCATCACGAACCAACCTTCTCATCTCTGTGAAAGTACTTGTGGATAACACTGTCAGCTCGGGTCACCATGCCAAGGCAGTGTCCTCTCGTTAGCCCTTGAATAAAAAGAAAAGAAGAAGAAAAAAGAAAATAAAGAAAAGAATAAATGCAAGAACGGGCTTGGAAAAATTGCATCCACAGGTACAGCTCGCCTTCTACAAAAGCACCCATAGATAACATTATGCATCCCTGGCTCTCACTCTACCCACATGTTTAGACATCCCCTAGCCACATCACCTCATTCACATGGCTTGGATGAAACCTACGTGGAGACTTCCCTTTTCTTGTGGATACTAGCCCAATAGGACGTCTTGTCCTTTTCTTCAATCTTGTATTGCAGGTTTTTGTAGTATCTTTGAGCTATTGACCTATGTATCAGGGTTTTTATGCATATGTTTGATAATATTAATGATGAAATGTGATTGACATTGCTATGATCCCTGTGACTAATGAGCCCATGGAGGGCATAGCTTTTGATGTGCAGGACCATGCCCAACGGACAGGTACCATTTGGACCGGTACACATGGGGAGATGATCAGTTCGGACCTCCATGGGGCTGAAGAGCCCATCAAATGGTTGTTGAGACCCCATTAGGGGGACAGAGACAATACAGTGTTTGACCGAGGTTTTGCACCAAAGAGGAAGAGGACATTCCATCGGGGGAACTTTGGTTGAGCCAGGCCTAGCGGGATTGACCCACTTGCAGTGGAACGTTAGCCCCAAATGACCCAGGACGTCACCAGGAGGCTTGTGATGTCATCATGAGCATATGGCAGATGGACAAGATTGTTGGCACATGTGGCAGTTTGTAAGAGCCCAAGGAGGGATAATGTTTGGCTTCTGGATGCTGCACTAGCCCTAAAAAGGCCTAACATCTCCCTCGGGAGGGCTTGACGTCTCACTTTTGCTCATTTAGGGTTTTAAAAAGAACATTTAATGTAAAACAATATTACTTTTGATATTCTGGTCTTGTCATCCATTTTTATGACCTAAAATTAATTAAGGTCATTGATACAGTATATATTGAGGAGTTTTAGCCTCATTTTGACATAACACATCACTCACTCATTAGTGAGGTCTGATTTTAGCACCCTACTTGGGTAATTTTGTTGGTTTAGTGAGGCGTATTATCGCTCATTTTGTAGTATAGGTCAAGTAGCTTGAAAGGCAAGAGTCAAACTGGTGTAACAGGAGATTCCCCACCCACTGTCACCTCGATGGGGGGCTCTTTCTATTTAGGGTGGCTAATCCCAAGGGAGACGTCCCTAGCAATCTGGGGTTTTGAAGGACGAAGGTTCTAAAGGATCAAGATGAGTTTTTTCCTTCACAGATTACTGCCAAGAGGATAGTCAAGAGGAAGATAAACCACAGAAAGGGCACTTGTTTGCGAGACAAGGCAACAAGAAAACTAATACATGCACGTAGTGGTTATCACTTCACAAGTTAATGACTATCAACATTTAATGAGCATAAATAGCAGTAATTATTGATGAAGTCAATGATTGCAAAGAATGACTATGGCTTATAATATTTCTTCTCAATAAAAACCGGATATGATATAACATTCAATGTACATAATCAATCTTTGAATTAGCATAAAATATCATCAAATGCTCATGTGTAACAAGAGTGTTGCGTCAAGCTTACTAGAGGTGACGTCAGCCTTATTTAGGGTTATTTCTATAGACGGAAAGCTCAACGTTTGACAAATTAGCCAATGAAAATTATTAACACTTCAATGTCTATTGCTAGATGACCAAGCCACAACGTTTTCAATCAGCCAAAGGTTCAAACTAGGCATGATGTCATCATCAAATTAGGGTTAGTGAGACATTAGGGTTAATTAGGGTTTCAAATTTAAGAAGTTTGAGAGTTTGTTTTGACACAATAGAATCAACGTTGAGGATTTAGATCAGTGCCTTAGGGTATTATGGAGTCAGAAAGCTGGGCTAAGTCTCGGGAGAATCTAAATCTAAGGACAAGAGAGTTAGGCTTTATGGTGCTGCAATGGCAGGGCCATGAAGTCAAAACCCTAAGGGGAGGAGGTTCATTCTGGTGTTTCTTAAGCAAGGCCTCATGCTCCTCCCTCTTTCCTTAAAACTCCTTGGCAAAACGGCTAGCTTTAGAACATAAATCTAGGGATGAAAATTTTTGCAAAGGCAAGGCCTTTCAAACCCTAAAAGTCAAAACCCTAGGTGTAAAATCAATTAGGCCTAGGACATCTTCTTTCTTCAACTTATGTTCAAAACTAACTTAGAAAAAGGGAAACTAGTGTAGCAATGGCTAGGCTATATCCTCCTTAATCAATGGCTAAAACAAGTCTTCTATCATGGGGACATATAGCAAGGACCTACTTGTGTGCTTGCTACCTAGGGTTTCAATGATTAAGAAAAATAATAACAATGTAACCATAAATGTAAGATATTTAACCTACAACCATTCAATCAAGAAGTTTTGTATGAGAAATACACTTACAAATCAATGAAGAGCTTATCAAACCCTAGTTGTAAACCTTCCAAATGATAGAAAACACCATAAAAATGCCAAAGATGATCCTCCACAAGAGTTGCGCCTCACTTCCAAGACCAAAAATCCCAAGACAAAGACTAAAAATGATCCTCTCACAAGAGAGTGAGTTGTGTTATCTAAAAATGAGAGGCAACGTCCTCTATTTATATCATCCTAATGACCTTTAATTACAAAATAGGTCATTTAAAACAACCGACAAGGCTGACTAACAATATTACACTGTTTGTCACATTAAATGCTAAAAATGTCACAATATGAGCTCAAAAGGGAGACGTCAGGCCCCTTTGAGGGAGACGTTGGCCCTTTTTGGGCAAGATCAGCATCCAAGAAGTAGAATGTTGGCCCTTCTAGGGCTTCTCCAAGCTACCACACGTTCCAAATGACCCCAGCACACTGCCACACGCTCCAGAAAAACGTCCAACTGCCTCAGGTGACGTCCTGTCCATCAAAAGAAATCGTCCCATCTGCAATGGGTGATCCCCCCTAGGTCGGGCTCTGCTATGGTGTCCTGGTGGAACGTCCTTCCATCTTCTTCGTGCAAATTTTCATCACAATGTTGTGCTGCCTCTGCCATCCCAGCAACCATCTGATGGGCTCTTCAGCCCCATGGAGGTCCGAACTAATCATATCCCCATGTGTACCGATCCACTGGTACCTGTCCACCGGGTATGGTCCTGCACATAAAAAACTACGCCCTCCATGGGCTCATCAGTCCTCGGGATCATAGCAATGTCAATCATATTTCATCATTAAATTTGTCAAATACATGTATGAAATCCCTAGAATATCATCTAAGAGCTCAAAGACATTACACCAATCTACTATACAAAGCTAAAGAAAACCGACAGAATAACCTATTGGGTTAATACCCACAAGAGAAGGAAAGTTTCCTTAGAGGATCATTCAATCCATGTTTTATGAGGTGGTATGGTTTAGGGATGTCCAGTCATAGTAAGACCAGGGCAGGTGTTGTCTGTGGGTGCCTTTGTAGAAAGTGAGTTGTACCCATCATGGATGCATTTTTTCCAAGCCCCTTTATTGCCTTTGTTTTTCATTTATTCTTTTCTTTCTCTTTTACTTCAAGGTCTGACCAGAGGACACTGCCTTGGCATGGTGACCAGAGCTGACAGTGTTACCCACTAGTATCTTCACAGAAATGATAAGGTTGGCTCGTGATGAGACCCCCTTTCCCTTGGCCATGCAACCAAAGTTCACTGCCCTGGCGTGGTGACCAGATAATGGCAATGTCATACTGTTGGATACCTACGAACATAATGGGTCGACTCGTGATGAGACCTCCCATCCTCTTGGTTAGGTCTTGTTTTGTTATTTTTCTTAGGGTCCCTTTAGTTTCTTATCGAGAGGCCTTTTATTGCCTTCTCGGGGATCCCTGGGTGAAGAATCTCTAGGTTTCATTTCCTATGGATTTTATCTTTTACCAGCTGCTTTTACCCCCTGGGCCTTTAGCCACTTCTTCCCACAAGACAAAGTGTAACCCCAAAGGTCATCCTAATGGCCAGACTAGGGGAATGGGATGGATGAGTGGGAGATAAGATGTAAAATGATATAATGGTGGGAGTGTATGATGGCTCTGCAAATCCCCTTTGGTGGCTAACCAAAACCCATGAATACGAGCTTGCTAAGTCACCCCATTAATCCACCCCAACAATGGTCAAGTAGATTAGTGTAAGATCTATTGGAGATATGGCTATAACAGAAGACTGAAGCAGATGGCTATAACAGAAGACTGAAGCAGATGGTTGTCATTGATGGCAATCGGTTGTTTATGGAGCACGCACAAGTGCTGGAACACAAATGTTGGTACATAGATGCTGAAACACAGAAGCTGAATCACAGATGCTGAAACACAGATGCTGAAACACAAATGCTGGAACACAGGTGCTGAAACACAAATGCTGGAACACAGAAGCTGAGATGATGCAAATGGTCAAGGTTGTCATTGATGGAAATCGGTTGGTTATGGAGCACGCACAAGAGATGTTGGAACACAAAAGCTGAATCACAGATGCTGAAACGCAGATGCTGAAACACAGATGCTGAAACACAAATGCTGGAACACAGATGCTGGAACGCAGACGATGAAACACAAATGCTGGAACACAGATGCTGAAACACAGATGCTGAAACACAAATGCTGGAACACAGGTGCTGGAACACAAATGCTGGAACACAGATGTTGAAACACATATGCTGAAACACAGTGCTAGAAACTATGCTGAAACAGCACTGGATCCTTGCTGATAAAACGCACGCCTTAGCCACGACATTTGTTGCATGATGTGGCATGCGTAGAGGAGGCATGCAAAGAGCCAGTTCAGAAAATCAGGGAGAACGCTGGCATGCGAAAAGAAGAAGAAAGAATGAAAGAAAGGGAAACTGCAGTTGGAGTTGAGAAAAGCAGAAAGACGTTTTGTCTAAAAATAGACTGGCAGTTAAGACAGGAGGAACACAGCATTGCATGATGTGGCATGCGTAGAGGAGGCATGCAAAGAGTCATTTCAGAAAATCAAGGAGAATGATGGCATGCGAAAAGCAGAAGAAAGAATGAAAGAAAGAAAAACTGCAGTTGGGTTTGAGAAACGTATGGAAAACCTCTGCATGTGGAGAATCTATATAATGCGTTGGAACAGAGATGAATCGTTGCTGTTGATGTGAGAAAGAGGGAGCACTCTGGATGTGAGAAACGGAAGAGAATCTGCGTGATAGGAGAAGAAGCTGAGGATGGGCTGCAGAGGACAATGAGGCAGAGCAGCAGATCAGAAATAGTGAAGAATACAGAGAAGATCAACAGAAAGGGTAAGC
>JZKD02S1747509.1:44243-54568 GCA_000966675.3 Picea glauca
GCAAAACTTCTTGATTGAATGGTTGTAGTCTTATACTCTTGCATATGTTTATAATTTGTTGATTAAAAAAAACCCTAGGTGACAAGCACACAAGTAGGTCCTTGTCTCATGTCCCTTAAAAGAGAAATTTTCAGCCATTGAAGAAGGAAGAAAGATCCTAGCCATAGCTACACTCTTATTGCTTCTTCTCCCTGAGCTAGTCGTACTTTCAAAAGTCAAGAAGGAGGAGACTTCCCAGGCCTAGGTTAACTACACCTAAGGTCATCCTACTTCTAGGGTTTGATGATAGAGCCTTTTTATAGAAACACTCTCCCTCATTGCACTCTCTTGTCTTGATTTACCTTTCATGCTAGCCGTTTTGCCAAGTTAACCTAAGGAAGGAGGAAAGAGCATGAGGCCTTGCTTTAGCAAAACCAAAGTGAGCCTCTTTCCCCTAGGGTTTTGATTCTGGGGCCCTGCCATAGCAGCACTTCAGAAATATTCCCTCTATTCCTTAGTCTTCCTCCTTCAACCCTTGCGTCCTCCATTAAATTGACTCCATTAACCCTTAGGCACTGATCTTAGACCTCCAATGTTGAAGTCAAAGTGATCAAACAAACTCTCAAAACTCTTTTCTAAATTGAAACCCTAACTAACTGCTAACCCTAAGAATGTTGACATCACCCTTGGTTATTTCATCTCTACACAACAACGTTTTATTTTATAAGCAATTAAATGGTGTTTGAAGCATTTGTTGAATGAGGGATTGATTGGATGTATTGATTGCTACATCATCTTGGTATTTATTGGTGAAGTGATATTATTTCATTGTTGTATTAACAAACATTGACTTCGTCAATATTTATTGTTATAATTGCTTATATGTTGAATTTAGCAGATGATATTTGATATATGAAGTACTAACCAAGATTTGCACGTATAAGTTTCTTGTTGCTTTGTCCCGGACAGGTGATTCTCTTCTTCTTTAGTTACTTCTTATTATTGGTTGTTTAGCCAGATCTTCTGGTCAGTGGTGACTTGTGAGGGGGGGTTTACACTTTTTTATTATTATCCTTCACCTTCTCAAAGCTCCAGGTCACCAGGGACATCTCCCTTGGGCCTTACCACCCAGAATAGAAAGAATTATCCCATTGAGGTGACATTAGGTGGGATTGGTTCCTGTTATGCCAGTTCGTTCCTTTATCTTCTGACCTATTACCATAAATACAAACTGTGCAATAACATTTTGGCATCGTTGTCAGGGAACACTGAGTCAATTCTCCTCAAACAACAAACCTTTATGGTAATCCTTGCCTCAAGAACCTTATCTTACAAGCTTGTCTCGGGACTCCACTAGGGTGTTTTCCCTTTTCTTTGATAGTTTCAAGTAAACTATATGGCGACTCCACAAACTAAAAAGAGGTTCAATAATCCTCCTTTTTCTTTCAGAAGGAAGCCTCCCAAGAACTCTCCTATTTCCAAATCACTTTTCGGGAAGAGCCTTCCTTTAGGAATCATGCCTATTTCTCAGACCGCTACAACGAACCCAACCAACAATCAAAGACAATGGTCATCTACCCTTTTCAGGCCATTAGACATGTCATCCATACCAGGCTACCCTAGGCAAATGCCACCCAAGTATGAGAAGTGGTTGCCTAAATTCACTGGTACTGATGCAATCAATGCCGAAGATCATATCAGCAATTTTTGGGCATTCTTTTAGCCTCACCCCATTAGTGATCATGTTGAAGATCTAGTCATGAAGTTGTTCTCCGCTACTCTTTATGATGCCTCAAGGCATTGGTACCTAAGCCTCCCCGATGGAAGCATCAAAACCATGGATAGAATTGAAGAGGCCTTTCTCAAAAGATGGAGTGTCAAAGAAGACCTTAATATGCTTCTCACATGACTGAATAACCTTGCCAAATATGAAAATGAGTCTATTCTTCCATACCAGATTCGAGACTTTACTGCAAAGAATTCTCGCAAGCCATCATCCGAAAGATGACTACCTCGTCCATGTTTACACCAGATCTTTCAATGGCCAACTAGGGTATCTTCTTAGAGACAAAAGCCCCCAGTCCATTCAAAAATCCCAAGAGCACGCTACCAAAATAGAAGGGAACCTCCTTTCATCCAAGATTGAGCCTTTTGCTAACCCAAGGGGGAGGGTAGACACTAAACCAAAGATAGTACACAATGCTGAGCCTACTTCAGATCTATGTACCAGTATCGCCAAGCTACAATCCTCTATGGATGGTATCATAAAGAATCAAGAGGAAATGATGAACAAGATCGTCAAATTGGAAAGATCTCAGACCCGAGGTCCCATACAAAGGACAATTCCAGAAAGGGGGCCAATTTTATAAACCAAAGAATGAGCATGAAGTTCCGAACACTTTGGCCCCTGCAAATGTTGTTGATGAAAATACTTGGTGCCTGGAATGCAGTGAAGCACATTGGGAACCTGAGTGCCCTTACAATAGTGGCCATCAACAAGTCAACAACATGAATTGTTTCATGGAATTTCCTCAGATAAATATCACAGATGCGGAACATCAGGAAGCCATGAAAGAAGTAGCCAGGTCAGCAAGGATGACGGTGATAAACAAATTGGATCAAGAATCACAAGAAAAGCTAAAGAAACAAGAATTTCAGGTGTACAGAAGAAAGAATTTGAAACAACCTGTTGTTGATCAGGCAAAGCCCCCACCCATGGAAATGCTTCTTCCCAAGACATCCAAGGCTGGCAAGGTTGACCTGAACTTTGACTTCGAAGGGGAATTATCAAAAATGCATGTAAACATTCCCCTAAGAGAGGCAATCAAGATCCCATCCATCGAGGAACGATTTGACACCTTTTTAGGATCAGATGAGCCTAGGGACCCTCCTATTATGTTGCAAGATGATCACTTCAGGGTCCAATATGGTGAAAACCCTCCTTTCTTCATGACATTGACGATGAACAGCAAGAACCTCAACAATTGCATGTTAGATACAGGTGTTGGTGCCAATATGATGTCACTCAAAGTCATGCAACAAGTGGGCTTGAAGGTCACACGGCCTTATAGAAATGTATGTGGTTTTGAATCTAAAGCCATACCCACACATGGGGTGGTCAAAAATGTTGAAGTTCACCTAAAAGAGTATCCAGAGAAAATGGTCCACATTGACATCATGTTAGTTGATGTCCCAGATGTGTGGGGGATGTTATTATCTAGGAAGTTTGCTGCAATGTTGGGTGGCGCCCTTGAGATGGACCTCACATTCTTGAAATTACCTTTGAAAAATGGAACGGTAGGTCGTCTCCTCAATGTGCCAATAACTGGAGACCATGTGCAGGATATTATTCACTCCGTCAATAATGACAAAGCACAAAACGAGATGATACAAACTCTTCAAAAGTATTCTCCGAAAGATATGCCCTTTGTAACAGAGGAAGACTTTGATCAGATCGAATGGCCCAAGAAAGAAGAATACCAATAACTCTTGGATCAATTCAAAAACAAGGAAATTGGGACAGTGAAAATATTAAAGAAACATGAAGATGACATACAAATCCACCCGTCTCAACAGGAAGTTTTTGCAGCGGAAGCCCACCCCCCTCCCTCAGTACAATACATCAAGGTTGTTCAAGGAAGGCCAAATATAAAATCAGAAAGTACAAAGAGGGAGGCATGGTATGGATGTGGGATACCCAGAAAGGAGAGCCAACCAATGTAAAAGGAAGCACACAGTCATGGCTCGGACCCTTCAAAGTTGGAATGGAATTAGTGAATGACTCATACTACCTATCCACTTTAGAAGGAAGAAGGCGCCCATTACCTATCAACGGGAACCTCCTTAAACCCCACCAAGGTGGGGGAACCTGACTTCACAGGTAAGTACAGGTAAGTAGGCATTCTTTGTGTATTATACCATTTTCATTTCATGTTAGTTTGCTTTCACAATTGCATTGTTGATTGTTTTATTTCAGTTTATATATATATGTCTATGTTGGGGTGGCATTACTGCCCCATTTTTGTTACAGATGCCTCTATCGAGTTTGAGCAGGTATGCAGGTTAAGACAAAGATGTTGAGGTTCTCATGCGCGCTACAGTGAGCACATGTCCCCGAGTTGGAGCCAGATGTTATCCTCGATTTTAAGGGATAACTAGGAGATCATGTCTTGAGGCCCACAGGTCCTAGACATGGAGTATCGAGAGAAGGATTGACCTGAGCATGGCCCTGGAGGGCCCATCCTTTTCTTCTTGCATCAGATTCGTCTTCTCAACAGTAGGAGCATCCATCACCTTCAGCTTGGTCTTGTATCGGAAGAGTCTCTTGCTCCATGAGGTAAGTGGTCCAGGTATCATGGCATGTGTCACCTTTGATCATTAAAACCTTTAAATATATGAATCTAATTCCTTTTATCTCTAACAACTACTTGGGTCTTACATTAGCCCACTTGACCATGCTTGGAGAGATTGACAGGGTGCCCTAGCAAGCCTATAGCCATAGGTTTTGGTTTGCGACCGAGAGGATTTATGAAGAGCTATCGTCCGCTCCCATCATACCACCACTTTTTCATCTTATCTCCCGCTCATTTATCCCATTCCCCTTGTCCGGGCATTGGGTTGACCTGTTTGTAGGATTGCACCTTATCTCGTGGGAAGAAGGGGCTAAAGGCCTAGAAGGTAAAAGCAGCTGGTAAAAGATAAAATCCTAGAAATAAAACCTCAAGATGCTTTGCCCAGGGATCCCCGAGAAGGCAATAAAAAGCCTCTCAGCAAGAAACAAGAGGGACCCGGAAAATAACAAACAAGACCTAGCCAAGAGGATAGGGGGTCTCATCACAAGCCAGCCTATTAGGTTCATGGGTACCTAGCAGTATGACATTGCCACCGTCTGGTTACCACGCCAAGGCAGTGACCTTTGGTTGCATGGCCAAGGGAAAGGGTGTCTCATCACGAGCCAACATTCTCATCTTTGTGAAAGTGCTTATGGGTAAAACTATCAGCTCTAGTCACCATGCCAAGGCAGTGTCCTCTCGTTAGCCCTTGAATAAAAAGAAAAGAAGAAAAAAAAACAAATAAAGAAAAGAATAAAGGCAAGAACAAGCTTGGAAAAATTGCATCCATGACAGGTACAGCTCGCCTTTTACAAAGGCACCCACATATAACATTATGCATCCCTGGCTCTCACTCTACCCACATGTCTAGACATCCCCTAGCCACATCACCTCATTCACATGGCTTGGATGAAACCTCCCTGGGCACTTTACTTTTCTTATGGATACTAGCCCAATAGGACATCTCGTCCTTTTCTTCAATCTTGTATTGTAGGTTTTTTAAGTATCTTTGAGCTATTGACCAATGTATCAGGGTTTTTATGCATATGTTTGATAATATTAATGATGAAATGTGATTGACATTGCTATGATCCCTGTGACTAATGAGCCCATGGAGGGCATAGCTTTTGATGTGCAGGACCATGCCCGATGGACAGGTACCATTTGGACCGGTACACATGGGGAGATGATCAGTTCAGACCTCCATGGCCCTAAAGAGCCCATCAGATGGTTCCAGAAACCCCATCAGGGTGACAGAGACAGGACAGTGTTTGACCGAGGTTTTTCACCAAAGAGGAAGAGGACGTTCCATCAGGGGAACTTTGGCTGAGCCAGGCCTAGAGGGATTGACCCACTTGCAGTGGAATGTTAGCCCCAAATGACCCAGGATGTCACCAGGAGGCTTGTGACATCATCATGAGCATATGGCAGATGGACAGGGTTGTTGGCACGTGTGGGAGTTTGGAAGAGCCCAAGGAGGGCTAATGTTTGGCTTCTGGATGCTGCACTGGCCCTAAAAAGGCTTAACGTCTCCCTCAGGAGGGCTTGATGTCTCACTTTTACTCATTTAGGGTTTTAAAAAGAACATTTAATGTAAAACAATATTACTTTTGATATTCTGGTCTTGTCGGCCATTTTTTTAACCTAAAATTAATTAAGGCCATTGATATAGTATATATTGAGGAGTTTTAGCCTCATTTTGACATAACACATCACTCACTCATTAGTGAGGTATGATTTTAGCACCCTACTTGGGTAATTTTGCTGGTTTAGTGAGGCGCACTTGTTGAAGGAAGCCATTTCTTGGCATTTTTGCCAATTTTCTTGAGGGAAGGCATTTCTTGGCATTTTTGCCAATTTTCTTGAAGGAAGGTTTACAACTAGGGTTTGCATGCTATTTTCATGGTGATATGTAAGTGTTTTTTCTGCAAAACTTCTTGATTGAATGGTTGTAGTCTTATACTCTTGCATATGTTTATAATTTGTTGATTAAAAAAAACCCTAGGTGACAAGCACACAAGTAGGTCCTTGTCTCATGTCCCCTAAAAGAGAAATTTTCAGCCATTGAAGAAGGAAGAAAGAGCCTAGCCATAGCTACACTCTTATTTCTTCTTCTCCCTGAGCTAGCCGTACTTTCAGAAGTCAAGAAGGAGGAGACGTCCCAGGCCTAGGTTATCTACACCAAGGGTCGTCCTGCTACTAGGGTTTGATGATAGAGCCTAGCTATAACAACACTTTCCCTCAATGCATGCTCTTGTCTTGATTTACCTTTCATGCTAGCTGTTTTGCCAAGTTAATCTAAGAAACGAGGAAAGAGCATGAGACCTTTCTTTAGCAACACTGGAGTGAGCCTTTTTTCCCCTGGGGTTTTGATTATGGGGCCCTGCCACAGAAACACTTTAGAAATCTTCCCTCTAGTCCTTAGTATTCCTCCTTCAACCCTTCCATCCTCCATTAAATTGACTCCATTAACCCTTAGGCACTGATCTTAGACTTCCAGCGTTGAAGTGAAAGTGATAAAACAATCTCTCAAAACTCTTTTCTAAATTGAAACCCTAACTAACTGCTAACCCTAAGAATGTTGACGTCGCCCTTGGTTATTTCATCTTGACGCAACAACGTTTTATTTTATAAGCAATTAAATGGTGTTTGAAGCATTTGTTGAATGAGGGATTGATTGGATATATTGATTGCTACATCATCTTGGTATTTATTGGTGAAGTGATATTATTTCATTGTTGTATTAACAAACATTGACTTCGTCAATATTTATTGTTATAATTGCTTATATGTTGAATTTAGCAGATGATCTTTGATATATGAAGTACTAACCAAGATTTGCACATATAAGTTTCTTGTTGCTTTGTCCCGGACAGGTGCTTCTCTTCTTCTTTAGTTACTTCTTATTATTGGTTGTTTCGCCGGATCTTCTGCTCGGTGGTGACTTGTGAGCGGGGATTTACACTTTTGCCTTATTATCCTTCACCTTCTCAAAGCTCCAGGTCACCAGGGACGTCTCCCTTGGGCCTTACCACCCATAATAGAAAGAAACATCCCATTGAGATGACATTGGGTGGGATTGGTTCCCGTTACGCTAGTTCGTTCCTTTATCTTCTGACCTATTACCATAAATACAAACTGTGCGATAACAAGCACAATTGGAGTGTATTTGAAAAAATATAGACAAATAAATGCACCAGGTTAGAACTTATGAGCAATTACATTTCTTGTAATTTGTAATTTTGGAACCTTTAATATTTTATGGCCCTCAAAAGTTAAAACACACTAAATTTTTTATGACCCTCTTACTGGTTGGAGTTCTCACGTCTTAATGACTTGGTGTATGTCCATCACAATCTCTGACTATGGTTGAATCAAATGGATAGAACAACGGAAGTGGATGCCATTTCCTTGGACAATATTGATGTATTGTCTAAGTGGAGGGTGGAGGTTGAAATGTCTATCATGGAGGAGGCACCTGCATGGTTAGAGGAGGAACTCGAACAACAGCAGGACCTCGAGGAGCAACAAGGGGATGAGGAGTAGAAGCAAGAGCAGGAGGAGGGGGAGGAGGAGGAGCGGCTTGAAGACATCATGGAGGGTGATGGGATAGCATCATCACAACCTTGTACACTTATTGATACACCTACTCCTACACACACCAGTCATCATCCACTATCAGAATCAGGGCCTTCTACTGTCAGGGGCAGGCCAGACAAACAACCCATTATCTTTTCCCACAAAAGGGGGAGAAGGAATTGATATTAGATAGCTAGCTGCTAGTTTTGTTTCATTTGTCATTGTACATCAGACATATACCTCATGATCATGAGATACATTTATAATTATATATGTGATGTCATTTTGTATTGGTTCTACCTTATGGCCCTTCAAGATTCAATATCGAATTTGATGTATAATTTTTTATTTGGCATCCACTACATATATATCAATGATTTCTCGATATTTATGTGCCAATGTGTTTATCTGATGTTGTTGTTGCTTTATATGTTTAAAATTTTGAAAAAAATGAATACATTTTGTATTTTTTAATGTTTTTCGTGGTTTTCTGATTTTTTGCCGACTTTTTTCGACTTTTGCCAAAAAAAAAAAATCCAGACCCTCGTCGAATTTTTGCCGATGTCGACTTTTGCAACAGTGATCCAAAGAATGACTACCATGCTTGAAGAAATCTACTTGAATCCCTTCCTCATCGACTACTTTGTTGGTATTCATCACACGAATAGCATCCAAGATATCTTGGTATGAGAATAAATAGCAAGAGGGGGGGGGAGGTAACCTGAATTAGGGCCTACCCAAGGACATCATATAAAGTGGAGGTCTGGGAGACATAGAATATGGATATAGATATGACGAGAAGGGGAAATGGTAGGGGAAGATGGTGCACCATAAGATTTTGGGGGAAGGGAAGCACGCAAGACATGTCTCCTCTATGAAATGAAGAGGGTTTTCTTGTGGCGGAGGAAATGATAGGAAACTTTAGGGATGGGATAAGAATGATGATCGTGAGAAAAGGCATTTCTAAGTTAGTTATGAAGATCTTTGTAGTTTGTGTCATACCACCAATTCATGGCACATGAGCTAGTTTTGGGGGAATGGGAAGTAGACTAGGTGACGTGGGGGAAGGACTTAAGGGTTTCATCACAAATGGCAGATGAAAGACAATTGTAACTAGCAGATGAAGAATTGAGAGATAAGAACATAGGTCATGTTATCGCACAGTTTGTAGTTTTTCAAATGGCTAAAGGATACGGGTCAAACTGGCGAAACAGGAACCTTCCCCACCCAATGTCACCTCGATGGGGAGGTTCTTTCTATTTAGGGAGGTTAGCCCAGGGGAGACATCCCCGGTAACCTGGGGTTTTGAAGAGGCTGAGATATAGGGTCATATTTAAAGTTTCCACTTCACAGGTTACCACCAAAATCAGAAGGTCTGGCTAATCAGCCAATAATGAAGTATAGTCCCAAATGAGAACACCTGCCCGTAACAAATAAAATATATGTGCAGGCTATATACAAAGGGTTAGCACTTCATATGACCATACGATATAATTTAAGAAATATAAAGCAATAAATATTAATGAGATCAACGTTTTGTCAATTATCTATGCGAAGAGCATTAATTCATCAATAACTATCAAGATGACAAAGCCAACAATGTATTCAATCAACACTTCAATCAATAAATGCTTTAGATCATCACTCAATTGCCTGTAAAAGTCAAAAGCTAGCTGCGTCAAAAATAACCAACTATGACGTCATCCTTAGTTAGGGTTAGGGTTAGTTAGTTATGATTTCAAGACTTAGGGTTTAAAGAGTTGTTTTTTACACTAAAGCTTCAACGTTGGAGATCAAATCAGTGCCTTAGGGTATATGGAGTCAAAAATAAGGGCACAAGGTCTCAGAAGGATGATAACTTAGAGACTATAAGGTAGGGTTCTATGGTGTTGCAAAGGCAGGGCCCTAGAATCAAAACCCTAGGGGAAAGAGGCTCACTCCGGTGTTGCTTAAGCAAGGCCTCGTGCTCTTTCCTCCTTCTCTAAATTGACTTGGAAAAATGGCTAGCTTAAAGCATAAATCTAAGGGAGAAAGTGTTGCAATGACAAGGATTTCAAACCCTAGAAGGTGAAACCCTAGGTGTAGGCAATCTAGGCCTAGGACGTCTCCTTTTTTCAACTCATAGACTTCAACGCTAGCTCAAAAGAAAGAAGACAAGTGTAGCAACGGCTAGGCTCTATCTCTTTTCTTCCATGGCTGAAAATATTTCTCAACAAGGGGACATGTAACAATAACCTACTTGTGTTCTTGTTACCTAGGGTTTTAAATCAGCAATACAATAAGAAAATGCAAGAAATTATACCTACAACCATTCATTTAAAAAGTTTTGCAAGAAAATTCACTTACATGTCATGAAGATAAGCACAAGCAAACCCTAGTTGTAAACCTTCCTTGAGAGAAATGCCATAAATGCCAAAAATATCCTTCCAATAGCAA
>JZKD02S1747509.1:55833-71845 GCA_000966675.3 Picea glauca
TCAAACTTTTTGTGCATGCCAGGCTTCTCTTTCCTTTTATCCCACAGCAGGACAAGATCTCCTTTGGTGAAACTTCTTTCCTTGGCTTTGTGATCAAAAGTGTTCTTTATCTTTTTTTGGTTCCTTGTCATTTGACCCAAGGCATTTCTTCGCGTTTCATCTAATTCTATCAGCTGATTTATTCTTCCTTGGATTGCCTCTGTATCTGTGGCGTATTGTTGGGGAAATCGGAGGATAGGGATTTGTAAGTTCACAGGAAGTTTTGCTTCAAGTCCATATACCAGCTCAAAAGGAGTTTTCTCTATGAAAGTTTTTGTTGTTATTCGATCTGCCCATACTGCATATTTTAATTTACTATCCCATGACTTCTTATTTTCTCCGACAACCTTTTTTAGGATATTCATGAGGTTCTTGTTGGTTGACTTTGCTAATCCATTTCCTTGTGGGTAGTAGTTTGGAATGGGATAGGGTAATGCCATATTTGAAACAGAATTCTACCAGAGAGTAGGAGCTAAAATCTTTGGCATTATCTGTAGTGATCTTGGAAGGGACGCCAAACCTAGTTATGATCTGATCTTCCAAGAAGTTCATGACAATTTCTTCGATGGCTTTCTTCGTAGGAATTGATTCAACCCATCTAGTGAAATAATTTGTAGCTTTTAGGATCCACTGATAGCCATTACTCGAATTATATTTGAATTCACCAACAAAATCCAGACCCCTTTGCTGAAAGGGTGCTTCCACTACTACCGGTTTCAAAGGCTATGCTGGAAGTATTGGTTTGCCGGAGAAGTATTGGCAAGGTTGGCAGGATCAAACGTGATGATAAGTATCTGAAAAGAGTGTTGGCCAATAATAATTGGCCCTCAAAATCTTATGGGCAGTGGTACAAGCAGCAAAGTGTCCACTACAATGCCCAGAATGCAATTCTTCCAATATCTTTTTGGCTTTGTCCTTGTTTACACATCGAAGTATGACGCCATCAAGATTCTTCCACCCAAGTCCATCCTCGGTCAAGAAGTACTTCATAGCCTTCAATCTCAAAGCCCTTCTCTTGTAATCCACCAAATGATCAGGGCAAGCCAAGTTCTTTAGATAATAAACTATATCGTAATACCACTCATCATGTTCTAGTTCACTGATCATTACATCCACTTGCTCATTCTCACCCATCTGTATGGCTTCCTGATTTCTTTCAGTCAACATTTGGGCCAGACCTTGTCCCTTTATTATCTTGGTGGGTCTCATTTCTAAGTCATACTCCTGGATTTTGGAAACCCACTTTCCTCGAGTACCCATATAGTCTTGTTGTGATAAAACATCCTTCACGGCCGGGTATGGGACATAAGCCTTGATCTTATTGTAATCGATGTAGTTCCTCAAATGTTTGAGGGATTTGACCAAGGCATAGGCTTACTTCTCTGTGATAGAGTAGTTCAATTCTGAATCTCTTAGGACTTTTCTCATAAAGGCTACGGGATGTTCATAGTTATCAGCATCCTTCTGTATCAAGACACTTGCAATGGTATCCTAAGATGCAAACGAGAAAATTATGAAATCTCGCGAAAAATCAGGACTAATCAGGATGGGGGATTGGGAGATGACGTTTTTGATATATTCAAAATATTTGTTGGTCTCATTTCCCCACCTTAAAGCAACGTCCTTTTTCAGCAGAGCACTTAATGGTTTTATCCTTTCAGCAAAATTAGGCACAAATCTGCGGATGAAGTTGATTTTTCCAAGAAAAGATTGTAGGGATTTTTTGTTAACTGGAGGGCGGACATCCTTTATTGATTGGACTCTTTCGGGATCAATGGAGACTCCCCCTAGTGAGGCCACGTGTCCCAACAGTTTTCCTTCGTCAATCCCAAAAACAGACTTCTTAGGATTCAGTGAGATACCATACTTCCTGCATCGTTCAAAAACAATCYTGAGGTGGGAGAGATGGTCTTTCCTATCCTTGGACACAACTGTGAGKTCGTCTTGGTAAATTTCTATGATTTTTTGTATAAGGTCCCTAAAGGCAAAATCCATTGCTCTCTGAAAAGTAGCACCAACATTCATGAGACCAAACAACATTCTCAAGTACATAAAAGTTCCCCAAGGCGTAGTGAATGCAGTCTTGAGTTGATCCTCTCTTTTGAGTAAAACTTGGTTGTATCCTACGAACCCATCTAGCATAGACATCATCCCTGCCCCTGTGACCCACTGAAGCAAATGTTCCATGTTTGGGAGGGGATAATTATCCTTTAAAGACAACTGGTTGAGGTTGCGGAAATCGACACACAGGCGGATATCACCATTTTTCTTCCGAACAACTACCAAGTTTGACATCCAAGAAGAATACCTGATAGGGGCTATGATACCAGCGCCAACCATCTTTTGAGGTTCCTTCTGTATCTGGCCTGCCAACTTCAGGTTGATATGCCTTAGATTTTGTCGGAATGGCTTGGCTCCTTCTACCAAGGGTATAGTGTTTTGGATAACATCCCCTCTATAGGCCTTTAAATCATCATAGTTCCAAGAAAAGGTGTCTCTAAACTCTCTAATGAGCTCTAGTATTTCCTTCCTCTCTTTCTCGGTGGTCCCCTTTCCTATCTTGACCATTCTCGGATCCATCTCAGTACCGATATTGAATTCCAAGGCTTCCTCAGCTTGTTTATTGGTTCTTTTTCCTTTGAAAACATCATGCCTGTCAAAAAGGTTCTCTAGAGGAATACAACTGTTTGGTAAGGTATTGTTCTGCAAGTTGATAATTTCCAAGTCCATAGAATCAGCCAGGAAAGAAACTCGTGAATCTGTAAATTCTTTATTATTTTCCATGAATCTGATAATTTGATCGTCATCCTCGAACACCTGCCAATGCTTCAGATTGTCGAGAACAGAAGGTCTAAAAAGAACCTCCATTTTGTATAAGTCGTGAAGAGGTCCTTCGCATGGTTGTAAAGTGGAGGCTGAGACAGCCAGAGCATCAGCCACGTGGTTTTCTTCTTGAGGAATAGCTTCAATTGATATCTTTCTTAAGGATTTTGAAAGGGTCTGAGCCACATCTCGATATTTCTTCAACTTCTAATTCTTAGTGGCAAATCTCATCAAAACTTACGACACAATGAGGTCTGAGTCCCCTTTTACTTCCAAGATTGTAACACCTTTGTCGATTGCTAGATTAAGTCCCAGAATCAAAGCTTCATATTCAGCCACATTGTTGGTGCAACGGAATTCCAGCCTATATGAATGGTAGAACATCTCACCTGAGGGGGCTGTTAAAACTACTCGAGCACCTGATCCAAAGCTCGAGTGTGATCCATCGAATTCCAAGGTCTAGATTCCTTCTGTTTCTTCAACAATGTCCATATCCAACTTCCCTTCCTGAATGAACCAATCATTTAGACCACTATTGATGCATAAAAGTTGATCATTTACCTCATCGGGGGTCTCGACTGGTGATCCAATAAAAGGCTCATTATAGATGGTGAAAAATCCTCCTTCAGGATGAGGGATAGTGGCTCTGGACTACTCCTTGTGAATGCTTCCATTTAAGTGTTCAATGAGATCATTGCGAAGGATAATCCCGAAATTATTTATATCATTTACGATGACCACATTTATCAAGAAAGGAGCACTGGGGAAGGAGTCAAAAGCCACCTCAAGCTTGTTAATGATTCCTTTTGCAAAATTATCTCTGGTGTTTGCTTGTGAGATATTCAGACCCAATTGATGCATAACTTCTTCTGTCATTATATTGGTTTTAGCTCTTGGGTACAGGAGACAGTTGTGAAGGAGAAACTCTTTGACCCGGAGGGAGACGTAAAAAGGTATGAATTCACAGACTTTAGAAACAGGGTGTCCCACTTGGTGAATAAAAAGAGAGAAGTCTTCAGGAAGATTTGGCTCAACATTTTTGCGTGATACATCCCCAACTTCATCCTCCGGATGGGCCCTTTTTAACGGAGGTTCTTGAGAAGAGATAACACTCTCATGAGAAAGGCTCCATTTCCTTTTGGCGGGAGCTAGTTCGATCTGGAGGATGCTTGAAGGTTCAGGTTTCGCCATAGGTTCATTACCCGGATCCCATAGTTTGCAATTCAGGTTTCTTTGTTGAATGTAGTCATCAAAATCAAGATTTCTTTCAATTTGAAAGGCCAGGTCTTGTGCTTCTTCTAAAGTTGTTGGTGACCGGTTCTTAATGTTGAATTGCAAGGTTCCTTCTAAGGAAGACAAGAAGTGATCGATGATTGCTTGTTCTAAGCCCACCTTTGACCGGATCTTCTAAAGGACAAGTTTGAACCTATCACTAAAATCTCTGACACTTTCACAAGGTCCTTTGCAAATGTTGAAGTATTGAGAAAAGGAGTCTTCTGAATGTTCACTATCACACCACCTTATTTTAAAGGCTTTTTGTAGCTCTTCGGGGTTTTTCATGTTTCCCTTGGGACATCCGTCAATCCAAACTTTAGCATCTTCTGTAAGGGAACTTGCAAAGAGCTTCATGAAGACATCAGGGTGATCTTGACCAGCCAAATGAAAGTCAACACTGTCGCAGAAATGAGTCCAATGTGAGTTTCCAGGGGTGCCCTTTCCTGAAAAGAAAGGTAGCCAAGAGTTTGCATCTATGGGTAAATCATGCAATCCACCTTGGATGTTGTTAAAGTCAAAACAGTTGAAACTCTCTGAGTGATACCATTTGTGAGGATTTGGATTGATTGGGGGCACAGGGTTTGTTAGAGTGATGGTTGCCACAGTAGCGGGATTTGAATATTGTCATCCACTACAGGTCTTCATGGAGTCGCCAGATAGTTTTCCTGAAACTATCAAAGAATAGAGGAATAAATTTCAGTGGAGTCGCCAGGTAAGCTTGTAAGAAAAGGTCTTTGAGGCAAGGCTTACCGAAATATTTGTTGTTGAGGAAGATTAACTCATTGTTCCTCGAAAACGGCGCCAAAATGTTATTGCACAGTTTGTATTTTGTCAAATGGCTAAAGGATACAAGTCAAACTGGCGAAACAGGAACCTTCCCCACCCAATGTCACCTCGATGGGAAGGTTCTTTCTATTTAGGGAGGTTAGCCTAGGGGAGACGTCCCCGGTAACCTGGGGTTTTGAAGAGGCTGAGATATAGGGTCAGATTTAAAGTTTCCCCTTCACAGGTTACCACCAAAATCAGAAGGTCCGACTAATCAGCCAATAATGAAGTATAGTCCCAAATGAGAACACCTTCCCGTAACAAAGAAAATATATGTGCAGGCTATATACAAAGGGTTATCACTTCATATGACCATATGATATAATTTAAGCAATATAAAGAAATAGATATTAATGAGATCAACGTTTTGTCAATTATCTATGGGAAGAGTATTAATTCATCAATAACTATCAATATGACAAAGCCAACAATGTATTCAATCAACACTTCAATCAATAAATGCTTTAGATCATCACTCAATTGCTTGTAAAAGTCAAAATCTAGCTACGTCAAAAATAACCAACTATGATGTCAGCCTTAGTCAGGGTTAGGGTTAGTTAGTTAGGATTTCAAGACTTAGGGTTTAAAAAGTTGTTTTGTACACTAAAGCTTCAACGTTGGAGATCAAATCAGTGCCTTAGGGTATATGGAGTCAAAAATAAGGGCACAAGGTCTCGGAAGGATGATAACTTAGAGACTAGAAGGTAGGGTTCTATGGTGCTCCAAAGGCAGGGCCCTAGAATCAAAACCCTAGGGAAAAGAGGCTCACTCTGGTGTTGCTTAAGCAAGGCCTCGTGCTCTTTCCTCCTTCTCTAAATTGACTTGGCAAAATGGATAGCTTAAAGCATAAATCTAAGGGAGAAAGTGTTGCAATGAAAAGGCTTTCAAACCCTAGAAGGTGAAACCCTAGGTGTAGGCAACCTAGGCATAGGACGTCTCCTTTTTTCAACTTATAGACTTCAACGCTAGCTCAGAAGAAAGAAGACAAGTGTAGCAACGGCTAGGCTCTATCTCTTTTCTTCCATGGATGAAAATATTTCTCAACAAGGGGACATGTAACAATAACCTACTTGTGTGCTTGTTACCTAGGGTTTTAAATCAGCAATACAATAAGCAAATGCAAGAAATTATAACTACAACCATTCATTTAAGAAGTTTTGCAAGAAAATTCACTTGCATGTCATGAAGATAAGCACAAGCAAACCCTAGTTGTAAACCTTCCTTGAGAGAAATTCCATAAATGCCAAAAATATCCTTCCAATAGCAAGTGCGCCTCACTTTAGACAACAAAACTACCCTAATAGGGCACAAAAATCAGATCTCACAAGAGAGTGAGTTGTGTTATGTTCAAATGAGGGAAAAACATCCTCAATATATATCATCCAATGACCTTTAATTTAAAAATTGGGTCATTAAAACAGCCGACAAGGCTGACTAAAAATCATACTGTTTTTACATTAACTGCTAAGTAAAAGATATAAATGAGCAAAAGGTGGGACGTCAAGCCCCTCTGAGGGAGACGTTGGCCCTTTTGGGGCTAGTCCAGCATCCAAAAGTCAGGCGTTAGGCCTTTTAGGGCTCCTCTAAGCTGTCGCACATGCCAGTAATCCCATCAAATTGCCACACGCTCAAGATGATGTCCAAGTCTCCTAGGTGACGTCCTGTCCATCAAAAGGAAAATGTTCCATCTAAAGTGGGTCAACCGCCCTAGGCTGGGCTCAGCCAAAGTGTCCTGGGTGGAACTTCCTTCTTCTTCTCATGTGCAAAGGCTCATCATATCACTGTCATGTCTCTGCCCCTGATGGGGTCCCAACAACCATCTGATGGGCTCTTCAACCCCATGGAGGTCTGAACTAATCATCTCCCCATGTGTACCGGTCCACTGGTACCTGTTCGTCGGGCATGGTCCTGCACATCAAAAACTTCGCCCTCCATGGGCTCATTAGTCATCGGGATCATATCAATGTCAATCATATTTCATCATTAATTTTATCAAATGCATGCATAAGACCCCTGGCATATCATCTAATATCTCAAAGACATTACACTGACCTATTATACAAAGCCAAAGAAAAGAAACAGTGCCCTGTTGGGCCAACATCCATAAGAAGAGGAATGTTTCCAAAGGATATCATTCAAGCCATGTAACACGAGGTGGTATGGTCTAAGGATGTCCAGACATAGTGAAAACCTGGGGTGGATATTATCCGTGGGTGCCTTTGTAGGAGGTGAGTTGTACCTGTCATGGATGCAGTTCTTTCCAAGCCCTTTATTGCCTTTATTMTTTCTTTTATTTATTGTTTTTTCTTTMTTTTTGCTTCAAGGTCTAACCAGAGGACACTGCCTTGGCGTGGTGACTAGATCTGACAGTGTTACCCACGAGTATTTTCGCGGAAATGATAAGGTTGGCTCGTGATGAGACCCCCTTTCCCTTGGCCATGCAACCAAGGGTCACTGCCCTGGTGTGGTGACCAAATAATGGCAATGTCATACTGCTAGATACCTATGAACATAATGGGCCGGCTCGTGATGAGACCCCCCATCCTATTGGCTAGGTCTTGTTTTACTATTTTTCTTAGGGTCCGTCCTGTTTCTTATTGAGAGGTTTTTTATTGCCTTCTCGGGGATACCTAGGCGAGACATATCTAGGTTTTATTTTATGGCTTTTATCTCTTACCAGCTGCTTTTACCCCCTGGGCCTTTAGCCCCTTCTTCCCACAGGATAAAGTGTAACCCCACAAATAGGTCATCCTAATGCACGTACTAGGGGAATGGGATAGATGAATGGGAGATAAGATGTAAAATGATAATATGGTGGGAGCGGACGATGGCTCTTCAAAATCCCCCTTGGTGGCTAACCAAAACCTATGGATACAATTTTTCTAGGGCACCCTGTTAATCCCCCCAACCATGGTCAAGTGGGTTAGTGTAAGATCCATGTAGTCATCAGAAATGAAAGGAATCTGATGCATATATCTGAGAGTTATAATGATCAAACATGACACATACCATGATACCTGGACCAATTACCTCATGGAGCAAGAGTCTTCTCTGATACAAGTCCAAGCCGAAGGTGATGGATGTTGTTGCTGCTGACAGGACATGTCTAATGAAGAAGAAGAAACATGGGCCCTCTAGGGCCATGCTCAGGTCAATCCTGCTCTCGGTACTCCATGTCTAGGACTTGTGGGCCTCGAGACATGATCTCCTAGTTATCCCTAGAAATCGGGGATAACAGGTCACTTGACAAATTGCATAAAGTCATAAGCTAGTGCAAATTTTGAAGAAGATACCTAATGTGAATTACTTACGTGGATTTTGCATTAACTTGTGACTCACTTTTCATTACTCTAATGACTCTTGTAATGATGGCTTGTCTTTGAGCCCTTGCTTTATGATGATGCACCATCTGACATGGTCCTTTGTAGAACGTTGGTGATGCTTCCCCTCCGCTTCATTGAGGCCATTGCATCTTTGGTGATGAGCATTGGGCCTTGAGATGACTTTCCATCCCTCAACACCTCCTGGACCTAGGACGTTGCACTATTGACCTAGAACATTGCATATCAATCTTGACATGTCTCCTTGAGCCTTTAATGTCCTCATACACCCCTTGAGGACATTGCAGTTAGATGATGTGGATTTGATGATGATGGTACACATCTTTGGAGAGTTTATGGTGCCCTTCTCCTTGATAATGTCATGATTTTGACCTTGGTTGATGCACATGTGACGAGACTTCATACTTGATGCACATGTGACGAGACTTCATACTTGATGCACACGTGACACTTGCTTGAGCTGACCTAGTACTTGGATGATTAGTTGGCACTATGTTGATGAGGAAATGTGACGTTCTTGATGAGGAGGCATGACTCTTGACAATAAATTTTGGGGAGAGACATGATTTTTGGAGAGTTTGTACCCCATTTGAAGATGACATCACCCTTCTTGGGATTCCTACACTCACACATGTGGGGTTTTCAGAGGAAATTTTCATGTTTTGGCATTGTATCTTTATCTTAAGAGGCATTTTTGGGGGTTGGACTAGACCTATCCACCTTGTATCATGGATTTTTATCTTTTAGGGGCTTCTTCGAGAGGTGAAGTGCTTGGTTTCCTCATATAAGTAGAGGAAGTGCTCCCCCATCTGTAAATCATACCAACTTGTAGAGGATTACTACTACTCTTCTCTTCTTCTCTTTGTCTATGGAAGACTTATGCACCTTCTTTGGGAGATGATCTTTGGATGTTTTTAAAGTTTTGATTGATGATTTTCATGGTTAGGGTTTCATGGGTGATCATTGACTTACCTAGTAAGTGCTCTTTCTAAATATTTGTTGGTTTATTGCTTGAATGTATTAAGTGTAAATGTGTTTATCAAAGTGGTGATAGTGCACGTTACCTTGTATTTATCTTGAATAAATCTTATCTTGAAACCCTAGGAAGGTTTGTAGTGGACTACCTTCCCTTGATTTCATTTGTTTAAAGCTTGTTAAAGGACATAGGGAAAATTTCCATGGTTTGTAGTGGACTATCCAAAGTTTTTTCCTACAGGATAGATTTCTAGGGTTTGTAGTGGACTACCCTAGGGTTTTAGCCAAGATCCATCTTTAAGCTTGTCAAAAGGCATAAAATGATTTCTAGGGTTTCTAGTGGACTACCCTAGTTATCATTTTATTGTTAAATCCATAAGGTTTGTAGTGGACTACTTTCGGGTTTTACCCAAAGATTTAACTTTGTCTCCCAAGAAAGTTCATAATTTGACCCCATATTCCCAAGAGGAATAAACAACACTAGTCTTTATCCCTTGTAGTAGGTTTCAAACCCTAAAATTCACCTTTTTCTTGTTGCTCTAGAGTTAGATTAGGGTTTGTGGCAATCTATCTCAATTTTTAGCTATCCTTGAGCTTGACGTCTAGAGTTTTATTGGCATCTTTCACCTTGAGATACATCTTCTTTTTTTTGTATCTGGCGGAATCAGCAACTGGGCCAGTCTCGTAATCGCATGACACAGCGTCGATTCCAACCGCTACCACTATAACCTCCAAGTGCCATACGTATGCCTCTTCCGTAGACACGGGTAAGTCGGGGGGATTTGAACTTGGAACTTCATCGAACATAACACTTCATATCATGGCACATGCCAATTGAGCTGCCCCCGGGGGCTTGAGATACATATTTTTATCATTTATTGCATTGCTGATTTATTTTTCCGCCTTCTAGGGATTAACATCTTGAGCTGAGCTATTGTACGCCATTTACATTTCATTGATTGTTTACCAAACCCTAGTTTAACTCATGATTTTCATCCCTAGTTTATTGCATACTTAATCTGTTTAGGGTTGTTTTATTTATGTTGTTATAATTTGACATATTTATGAAGTAATCATCTTTAATATAAATTTTGTAACATAGATTTTCTTTTCATTTGTAGTGCTTGGGTACCTCATTTGACCTATTTTGACTTACTATACATCATTAATTGTCTCAGATACTTCATATATACAAATCTGGAAATTGCTTCATTAAACCACCTTATACTTACCTTGAATATCTTGATCTAGTGGTGGTATGTTTGACTAGCTAACATAGGAGGTCATAAAATTGATCTTATCTTGCTATAGGATTCCTTCAGGTTACTAGGGAAGTCTCCCTTTTGTTGCATTCATCCTTCACCAAAACGAGCAAAGTGATTTGCTAAGGTCACAGTGGAATCACTTCCATGTTATACTTGTCTTAGCCCTTGTGAAAGGCTTTGCATAAAGGTGCAAGATATTGTGATAATAGTTCCAATTTGGACATGACATAATCCACTACACTAGCTCCCCTGCCATGTGGGAAGCATGTTTAGTGACGATAACCCGAGAAACAAGGGAGACCGTTCAAGATTAACAAGTCATGTCATTCCCCCACCTGCATAATGTGTTTTCCATAAGATTTAATGGGCCCTAGAGCATCGTCTACGATCTAACAATCTACGAAGTCCCCCTACCTCTAAATCTACCTCCTGAAAACAAAAATCATCCTCGAACAGGCCATGGAGAGGGATCTAGAGAACTCGAAGTCACGGAAGAGGATGACTTCCCAATCACTAATAAATGAGTGATATCGATACATAATTCTATATAGAGGTCCCCTTCAGAGACATTATGAATACCAAATAGTGATGAGGTTGGGGGCAAGTAGAAAACAACAAAGTGGACATCTCTAGAGGGGTATGCCTTTAACTTGAATCCACATAAATTTAGAAAACTTATTTGTGGCTACCATAAAAACCCTACTTCAAAGGGAATCCATAGTCCTCTAACTCCACTTCTAAAAATCTATTTGAGAGGACAAGCATTTTCTATTGTACCTATTATCGTACAATCTGTAGCTTGGGAAAAGCCCGAACCAATACACTTAAGTGTGACAACTACAAGAGTACCTACCCACTGTCACCTTAGATAGAGACTGCCCTCACTTTAGTGATGATGAAATCACCACAAGGGGGAAATCTCGGTGACCCTAAGGGGATTGAGATGAAAAGTGAGATGATGATGATGAACACCCCTATAGGACAAAATTGGAGATGAAAGAAGGCTTGAAGAAGAGTCTTGTAGAAGGGTGAATGGTTGCCAAGTGTTGTGTACCTACAAAACAATGTTAACCCTACCCACAACAAGACAAATGATAGACATAGAAGCCTTAAACAAAAGGGAATCAAACAAGAAGCCTTGCTGTCCCAAATTGCAACAGTATGGAAATATATAGATCAGAAATAAAAGATGTTAATAGCTAAAAAAATTAACCATCCAAAATCTAGTACAAGATATCAGAAATAAAGCTAGCAATGACTAGTCAAACTTCCAATGTTTAAAGTAATACTTTGGTGGCATTAAGGGTCGTTTATCAAGTGTTACCAACAATTTATTATGAAATCCAAGTGGCTGTAACAAACAATTTATAAAGAAGAAATATCTAGCCACATAAATCAACAAGGAAACATGCCAAATGATAGCCAATAACTAGCAAAACAATTACCAAAGTTTACAAGTAAATTTCAGCGGTAGATTAGAGATAAATGGATGATGAAAAAGTGGTTTTCCAGCAGGCCTAATGGCTGTAGTGTTAATGTGTAACAGAAAAGAGAATTACTTGGCTAAACTAGACACTGTTAGGGAATAAAGAAGCCTAAAGCATGAAGAATTGATTCCAACTTGAATAAATGAAATACCTTAAAAACTCACGTATACCCATGCAATGATTTTATATATCCAATGAAAGTTAGATTAGGGCCTTATCAATTGGGTTAATGGAGTCTCTTGTGTAAGATCTAGTTTTGTTACTTCTCTAGAGGTGTAAGCCCTTTTACTCCCTAGAGCAAACAAAACTAACAAGGTAAATCTAGGAGGGTGTAAGCCCTTTTACTCCTCCTAGCAACCTTTGCAAAAATAGCTTATTCAATGATAATAATGATAGATCTTGGTGGAGGGTGTATGCCCTTATACTCCTCCAAAGAGTTTAACAAAATTGACCTTGCAACCAAGAAAAAAACAACACAAAAGCATGAATTCCTTACCTAGTACAAGAAATAACAAGAAAATCCCTCTTTTACCAAAGAATATTCCACCACAATTGCAAATAAAGAAGCACCAAGAGAGATCGCTAGATTTTATCCACCAATAGACAAGTAAAAGCATCCACAAGTGCTGCAAAGAGAGATAGAAAAATTTCCCAAGTAGGGAGAAAATTTCAGCCAAGAGAGTATATAACTCTCAAGTGAGTTATATCAAAATGAAATGTGAGGTGACCTTTATTTATATGAGGTCACCTAAAATAGTTTGTCCACATTCATAATTTGAGGAGGCTGACCTCACAATTTTGCCTTCCTAAACAATACATTTTACCAAATTAAAAAATTACAATGAAGAAAGCCCTAAAATGATGACATCACTCCCTTACGAGGTGACGTAGGGGCATAAAGAGAAAAACGTTGAGCTTGTTGAGGAAGTTGTTGGGCCTCCCAAGCCCAAATGTCAATGTGGTAGGATCTTCCTTCAACCAACATGCCATATCATAATCAAACACCTTTCCCAAGTAGGGTGAAAATTTCATCCAAGAGAACATGTAACTCCCAAGTGAGTTATATCAAAATGAAATGTGGGGTGACCTCTATTTATATGAGGTCACCTAAAATAGTTTGTCTAAATTCATAATTTGAGGAGGCCGACCTCACAAATTTGCCTTCCTAAACAATACTTTTTACCAAATTAAAAAATTACAATGAAGAAATCCCGAAAATGATGACGTCGCTCCCTTAGGAGGTGGCGTAGGGGCATAAAGAGAAAAACGTTAAGCTTGTTGAGGAAGTCGTTGGGATTCCCAAGACGAAATGTCAATATGCTAGGGTCTTCCTTCAACATACATGCCATATCATCATCAAACACCTTGTGCCACCAAACCCTAGCCTTCCAAGTGACGACGTCATGCCCCAAAAGTGAAGTGTATGGCCTCCAAAGGAAAACGTTGGAGCTAGGAAGGCTAGCGAGTCACCTCCAATGAATAATCAAATGCCTCCAAAGGCAACGTCTCTCATCCAAGTTGTCCCAATGAGTGGGGTATGGAATTCACTCTATGGGCTTCATGCCCCCATGACGGCCCAAGAAAGGCTTGTTCTTCCACAAGTATCCACCAAGAACGGTCCTATAAAGACAAGTAAATTCACCCTCCAAGGGTCTCAAGTCAAATGTATCATTCCAAGTAAATCAAATTAATACAAAACCATCTAAACATGTGCATCAAATCTACCCTTTCAGATTAAACAAGTGCTCAAATACCCTATGCAATTTGCCAAATTTAGATATGGGAGCGGTGTCATAATGCCCTATTCAGTGAACTGATTCCTCAAGTAAGGGATGTTCCCAACGATAATCCTTTCTAGGTTATGTAGTGAATGTGAGGTGGATGGGGTTAGACTTCTAGGTGTTGGAACACATATATTTTTTTAAACTTTAGACTTTAAATAGATTTCATTCCCATTTAAATAAAAACAACGCGCACTTGATTCTCACCGTTGATGAAGTCTTCCATCTAATCAAACAATCCTAATCTCTTAGGAGTTATGGAGTCGCCTACTTGTTAAAGAGTCAAATCACTAAAGAATACTTCGGAGTTTCGAGTTTCAGAGTTTTGTACTTCAGGCGTTTCGACATGCCTCACCTTCAGAATCCCGATACGCGAAAAACGTTCGATCCTAGTCACCATATACATGTACCTTCCGAAGATTTAACACGTCACTGCGGGAAGCGTCCCTTCAGGAAAACAACAGAAGAGATAACTTGTAAATCTACGAAATGCGAAGTCCTGAAATATTAAACCTTGGTTAAATAAACTAATCTCAATTAAAGGTAATTAATAGCATCGCATACTTGAAGTTTGGATATTCACCATTAATCGCATTCTAAATTCACGAAGCCCGAACTTTCGAAAGGACTTAAGCGTTAAGCAGAGTTAATTAAAGATTAAAAGACAATTAGTGAATATTTAATCACTTCGTGGTTTCGAGCTTCGGAAATTATATATCAAGCTGTTATCAGATACCCCGAGGTCCAAAGGCCCTATTGTTGTCCTTATACACACTTGCAAACGTGAGCTAAGTTCGGCTCACTTAGTGTGTCCTTGGAGGCACAATGCCTAGGTTCACAGCCCACGCTATCACTTTGATCGGAACCTCTTCCGTCTAGGCTTACTCTTAGGGAAGCCAAAGGGGGTAGACCTTAGTTACTAGATGAATCAAGTTAAGTTCTAGGAGTTAGTTTTAATTATTTACAAGATTTGGGGGAGTCTATTCCTAAAATGCTAAGGCAACCATGCAAGATGCAAGGGTTAGCATGAAAAGAAAGCATTTTCCCTAGGTCAACTAAGACTAGTGCCTAGAAATTGGGCAAGGGGTCAACTATGTTCAAGGGTGGTTCTTTACAAAAGATTACAAAATTCTTACAAAAATTACAAAAGAATAAATCCAATTATAGAATATCATATACAATTACTTACAAGATTTACAATTTAAAGAATGATAGACTACAACAACAAGCTAACCAATTATCTATTTGTGTTTGTGCAGGATATCAAAGGATTAAAGAATCATATCAACAATTCATCACAATTATGAGATCATCATCAATACATCATGAGCAATATCAACAACAATTTAAGAAGATTTAAAAAGCTTAGCACAAATGTTGTTAATATTATCAAAGATGATCCACACTTTTAATTATCAAACCCCCTGTTATCGCTCAGTTTGTAGTTTAGGCCAAGCAGCTGAAAGGTAAGGGCCAAACTGGTGTAACAGGAGCTTCCCCACCCACTGTCACCTCGATGGGGAGCTCTTTCTATTTAGGGTGGCTAAACCCAAGGGAGACATCCCTAGCAATCTGGGGTTTTGAAAGGGAAAGGTTTAAAGGACAAGGCAAGTTTTTCCTTTCACAGATTACCGCCAAGGAGATAGTCAGGAATGAAGAAATACCACAGAAGAAGCACCTGTTTGCGAGACAAGGCAACAATAAAACTAATACATGCAAATAGTGGTTAATGCTTCATTTGTCAATGACTATCAATATTTAATATAAATGAGCATAAATAACAGTAATTATTGACGAAGTCAATGATTGCAATGTTGACAATGGCTTATAATATTACTTGTCAATAAACACTGGAAATGATATAGCATCCAATAGAAATGATTAATCCTTGAATTAACACAACACATCAAATATCATTAAATGCTCATATACAAAGGTTGTTGCATCACTATACCAGAGGTGACGTCAGCCTTCTTCTAGGGTTAGTTTGGTAGACAAAGAGGTGAATGTTTTTGCAAATAGGCCAATGAAATTTATCTACACATCAATGTCTATCATTAGATGACTTAGCCACAACGTTTTCTATTTAACCAAGAGTTCAAACAATGCATGACGTCATCAACAATCTAGGGTTAGTAGACGTTAGGGTTAGTTAGGGTTTCAAATTTGATAAGTTTAAGAAGTTTGTTTTGGCACAATAA
>JZKD02S1747520.1:0-14720 GCA_000966675.3 Picea glauca
GCATTTTCAAAATTTTGACCCTAAGGGTTTCTAGGGTTTCGTCAAAATTCTGCAGAAACTTATGAATCACATTTCTGAAAATTTCTTGAAGAAGATACCATATTTAAAGGCGTATTTTTGGAAGTCATAAGCCCAACAAAACCTAAAAAGTGATATCCTAGCCTAGCCATTATTTTTTCTAGCCTATAAAGGGTTTGTGAAGATGAGCAATTTCATGATCGGAAGCAAGCTCAACACGAGACTCCAAAGCAATGAAGACATCAACATCTCAACACTCTCAGGTATGGTTCCTATCAATGAAAATACTTGTCTAATTGACAGTGGTGCCTCTAGGCACATGAATGGTATTTGAAATCATTTAACACACTTCATTAAAAAGGATACACATCTACATGTTGTCCTTGGATATGATGCTAGATATAGCGTGAGAGGAGTTGGAACCTCCACCTTCCAACTAGATTCATATATGTAGCTCAAACTAGAAGAGGTTTTATATGTACCAGGAATGAAGAGAAACCTTGTCTCTATCTTAGCACTTGAAGACAGAGGTTACAAAATTACCTTCTCAGAAGGAAGATTCCTTGCATGGCACAAAGACTCTCATATCAGGTCTTTCAAAGAAATTGGCGTTAGAGATAACATCTTATACAAGTTGACCATTGAACCAATTCAAGCCTTACTGCATGACACTATCAGTCTAAGTGAGTTGTGGCATAGAAGGCTTGATCACATTCATTATAGAGCTCTTCCATCTCTAAGGAAAATGGTAACAGGTCTACCAAAGATACAGATCCAGCATGAAGGCATTTGCAAAGGTTGTGCCCTTAGAAAAAATGTTAAAGGATCCTTTCCCAACAGTAACAATAGATCCAAGGAAATCTTGGACTTGATCCATTTAGATGTATATGGGCCAATGACTGTTGCATCCTTAAATGGTTACTCATACTATGTACTATTCATAGATTACCACTCCAGAAAAACATGGATCTACTTTCTGAAGAACAAGGATGGGGTCCTTGTCAAATTCCAAGAATTCAAAGCTTACGTTGAAAATTTGACCGAAGAAAAATCAAAGTATTGAGATCATACAATGGAGGAGAATACACCTCAAAATAATTCATCAATTTTTGTATTGAAGCAGGGATCAAGAGGGAGCTCACAGTTCTGTACAACCCTCAACAAAATGGGGTTGTTTAAAGGAATAACATAACCATCATTGAAGCAACTAAAGCAATGATTCATGATCAAATTATACCAATGACTCTATGGGCAGAAGCATGTATGACTGCAGTATATGTTCAAAACTATAGCCCTCATCAGATCCCGAAGAACATTACTCTAGAAGAAGCATTCACCAAAATGAAATATGAGATTAGACACTTCAAAATATTTGGATGTCCAATGTACCTTCATGTACCTAAAGAAAAGAGATCCAAACTAGAACCTTCAAGAAGAAAAGGTAATTTTGTAGGATACAATGAATCCTCAAAAGCATATCGAATCTACATCTCAGGACAACAACAAATTGAAGTAGATATGTTACCTGTGAACAAGAAGTAGCCTTCCAAAAATCCAGTGAAGCTTAGATGGAAATAGATGGTGAAACAATACCTCCTTTTCATTCAGGAGTTCAGAGGGAGACAAATATTGTTCCAAATGAGCCTACAACACCAATTGATCTAGCTCCTCCAACAGATTTGGTTGCCCCAAGTAATGTACCTAGAGACATCACTATTAGACATAAAAGACCTGATTGGGCACGCAAAACATTAGAAGAAGAAGAAATACATAAATCTCCACAAGGAGCAATTAGAGAAAGCAAGATACCTAAGAGATTCTCTAGCTACCTTTCAGCTATGACTCACATTATTTATTTAGAAACAACCTCTCATGGATAAGCCTCAGGTGAACAAGTATGGAAAGATGCCATGACTGAATAATATAAATCTATACTAAAGAATGATGTACATGATGTTGTCCCAAGACTCGAAGGGAAGTCTTTAGTAATTTCCAAATGGATTTACAAAATAAAAAATGTTGTCGATGGAAGCATTGAAAAATATAAATAAAGATTCGTGGCCAGAGGGTTCTCATAAATAGAGGGAATCGATTATGATGAGACTTTTGCACCAGTATCCAGATATACCTCCATTCAATCCATCATTTCTCTAGCTGCTTCCATGGGTTGGACGCTACATTAGATGGATGTAAAGACAACTTTTCTCAATGGAGAAATTGAGGAAGAAGTCTATATTGAACATGCAAAAGGTTTCGTTATACACAACAAAAAATCTCATATTTGCAGATCGAAGAAATCCCTATACAGCTTAAAACAAGACCCACATACTTGGTACGAGGAAATGGATGGTTTGTTGATGAGTTTGGGTTTTAACAAAAGCTCAGCCGACCCAAACTAATATTATAGCATTAATGGAAACAAATGCTTTATTCTAGTCCTATATGTGGATGATATTTTCATCACTGGCTCAGAAAGACTCATTGCCGAATGCAAACGGACATTAAATGCCAAATTTGAAATGAAGGATTTGGGCCAAATGCATTACTTCTTAGGACTAGAAGTATGGTAGAGATCAGACGAGATTTTCCTATTTCAAGGAAAATATACTTTGGATATTCTGAAAATATTCCAAATGACAGATTGTAAATCCATGCCAACTCTAATGGTAATGGACCTGAAGAAGATTAATGATATTGATTCAGGAGACATAGATCCACATTTATATCGACAACTTATTGGATCCTTGATGTATCTGGTTAACACCAGATCATACATTTGATATACAATAAATGTGCTTAGCCAGTTTATGACCCAACCAAAATATACACATTGGATAGCTGCCAAACACGTATTAAGATACTTACATGGCACAATTGGTTATGGCCTCATATATGAAACAAATGTGGACCTAAGCCTGGAAGGGTATGCTGATGTAGATTAGGAAGGAAGTGCAGTAGACAAAAAAATCACCTCAGGTAGTTGCTTCACCCTAGGTTTAGCCATGGTTTCTTGGTGCAGTAGAAACCAAAGATCTGTGGCTTTGAGTACAACAGAGGAAGAATACATTGCACTAAGTGTGGTAATTCATGAAGCTGTATGGATTCAAAAAATCTTGATAGATTTGTTTAATCATGAGATGGATCCAACAACCATTCATTGTGACAACTAGAGCTATGTGAAGCTCTCAAAGAATCCAATATTTCATGACAAATCAAAACATATTGAAATCAAGTACCACTATATCAAAAATATGGTATAGAGAAAGACAATACATGTTCAATATCTTTCCACCCATGAACAAATTGTTGATATCTTCAATAAACCACTTGCCAAGACAAAGTTTGAGTATTTCCGTGAGAAGATTGTCATGATGGAGAATGCCTCCCTAGCTAAGAGGGAGTGTTGATGAATGAAGCTATAGGAGACATCCTCCAGCTTACAAACCTGTCAGATGTGGAATATAACAACTATGTGAAGTCTTACTCTCAACTTAAAAACTTGAGAGAAATCCCCTAAGAAAGGGTCTGTGGTTCCAACCTTGGACAAGGCTAGGAATGTATATATGTCCTCCTCCATGACGTGAGAGAGAAGAACTCCATATGATCATCTGGTGGAAAAGTTATATGTTCAGTTAGGACGTGCCTGTGGCTGAGCATAAGGTGAATGTGGGAAATCCCAGAAGAACTGGGCACATAATCATGTGAACAAGAATGAAGATGATGTGATGGCCTCCTCTGAGTAGAAACAAAGTTGAAGAGAAGACTCCAGATGATCCTCCTGTTGGTGGCAGTGGGAAAGAAGATCTTTAGAGTGGATGTGACTGTGGACGAGCACAAGTGAATGTGTGAAGACTTGGTTCATCTGTGTAATGCAGTGAATCAGGTCCATGGCATCCCTATGGATGTGCCCCTAGTGGATGAGCACTAGTGGGTGTATCAGATCCTTTTCTATATATTGTTCAAGAGTCAGACCTACATGTAACCCTAGTTATTGTGTAAAGGGTACAGGTCAGCCCTTTGTTAATATGATTAAATAAAGAAGATAATTAATAATGTGAATATTAATTATAATAATAAGTTTAATAATAAAGTACATTTGACTTAGAGAGGTCAGCCCTGTTGTGCTAATAGACGCCCTTGTTAATTGGTCAAAGTCTAATATAAGTAGGAGATTATTCTCCATTGTAGAATAATATCCTTCTCATATGTTTTGGTAATTTCAACAAGTACTTCTCTTTGGAAAAATGTGTGCACCTCTCTTGGGAACTAGTCTTCTAGGGCTTAAACACCCTCTTGTGTGCTAAGTCATTCTTGGTGGTGAAAGGTCTTTCTCTTGAAGAATATAACAAAGGATTTGGCTGGGTTTTTATTCCTAGTTTTTGAAGGGTTTCCCAGGATATATCTTGTGTACTTGTGCATGATTTTTCTTCTTGTGATCTTGGTTGCTGCAACATTATTGTTTATGGTTAAGACATGATTAAATTGAAATGAACTACATTATTAACCTAGATTATGAAAAATCAACACTTTTGTCCTAAAGAGAAACAAACTCGAGACCCAATTCTTTGTACCTTGACCTCATTGGGGACATGCATTAAGAACAACAAGGAAAAGACCGCTCTGATACCACTGATCCGGATTTTATGAGAAAAAAAAATGAATAAATAATATTATCAAATTTTTCTTAACACAAAATAACAAATATAAAGTAAAAGAAGTTTCTATTCAATAAGGAAATAAGCTGAAACTGTAAAATGCAACGGAAAACAAGATTGCTAAAATGGTGGCGACTTATCTCTGAGAAGAGATGTGACAGTTTCTCTCATTCGCAAGAAGATCATTACAATGAGGCTCTCAAGGAATTTTTACAATAAACATGAATGTCAAAAACCCTAGACATCCAAAAACCTAACCCTAGGAGATGGAGCATCGAAAGTCAAGTGGGCCCCGTTTGTGTAAGTTAGTACATCAACTTCCAGGGGTTGTAACTTTTTCATACGATTTCCATTATAGGTGCATGATAGACCATTGGAAAGGTCTATTCACATAATACACATATTGCCTATTTAGGGCCTCAAAATGGCCCCTAAAGCTAGGGACCCGACAACTAGGAAAAAAATTGTCGAACTGGAAAACTGCCAAAATGAGCTAGTTGGAATAGGTGGGAGGCCACTGACATCCATATGGATCATGGTAAATGCTAGGAAACATATTATCAATGTCAGATTCAAGATCCATATCTTTGAGGGACAAGCTATTGATGTCACTTCTGACGCGATGCTCTTCTTCCTCGTGTACAATATTCTTCCTCTTCTTCCTCAGAGGAATTTTATGGAAGATTTCAACTATTCCTGGAGGGGGGTTCTTGTCTCCTCCTCCACCTGAACTATTTTTGATTAATTTTTTGGATGGGTGGGATGCTAGATAATTTCTTTGAGGTGTTGAATTCTTGGGAGTAACAGTTGGGGACTGGGCACTCTTCTCACTGGGACCTTTTTCTGTATGTTTATAAAATTCATTGGTATTGAGTATCGTCTCTAAGTCGCTAGGAATGTGGATAGGATTTCCCAGGTTATTATCTTCTTCTTCTCCTAGAACTGTATGGATAAATGAACTGTTAAAACCCACTATTAACATATGTTCCACAAATATTCCATTAGGGTCAAACCCTCTAATCTTTTCAGCGTACTTGAAATTCAAGTTGTGGAAGTGGTTTGTGAATTCATCAATTTTGATCATATTTTTTAATACAAAACCCCCAACTTTCCAAGGCAAAGGTACAAATTGATTTTTTCTTTTTTCATGAAAAATGTGAAGCCAAAAGTTATATTTCCTTGTGAATTCTGCAAAAAACATTCTGTCGGATATATGGCATGGAAGAAAGGAAGGATTTTCCTTAGAACCAAAAATCCTGATAATGTTGTAATCTTCCATTTTCTCCAAAGTCCCCCTTTTGTCCAAAAATTTACTGGCCTGAGTAGATATTCTTGGGGTATCCTTTCCGAACAACAATTCTTTAAGAATAGAGACAAAGTCATTGAAAACTTCATAAAAATGTAGGGAAGCTTTGTGCCTCCATAAATCTTGGTACCAAAAGGTCAAGAGGTCAAATTCACAATTCACCTTCTTGCATATAGACAATCTAGGGAAATGACAACAATGCGCTATCGTGCAAATCAAATAAGAAGACATAAGGAATTTCTTATCCTTTTTATACTGATACAATTGGGAATAGATTTCGATGGAAATCAACTTCCCCCAATTGAAAATGGCCTACTCCTTCACAGTAAAATATAAGATGTAAAGAATCATATGGAAAATGCTAGAAATATTTTCTTGGCCCATAACTCTGGTAAATAACCAGGCAACTTCCTGAAATGGTTTTTTGAATAATTTGACCCGAAATATGGTAATATCTTCATGGATGGTTGTGTGATTCTCCAAGAATTCAGGTAAGAGATCCAGGCCGTTGTCGTGTTTTTTCAAGAAGTCTTTGCAATATTAACCTTTGATGGTGAGTGTTGGCTCGAGGAGTCTCAAAATTTTACAAAATACTTTTTAGCGCACCAGGCAACCAATCTGCATGATTATGGTACAGAACGGATGACTAGGGAAACCTACAAGAGACATTGGTTGTCAAGCCAGAGTGAAATGAAGATGACAATATGATTATCCAAATTAAGGATCTCACCAACTCAACCCCCCTGCCAAATCTAATTTCAAGAGAATAAATTAATTATAGTTGGGAAACGACACAGCCTTTGGAACGATGGTTAGTCGAATATAGATATCAAATCTCTCAAATTGAGGAGGCATTTTCTATCCTTAAAAAGAAACAATTGTTCCTTGTGTACCATCCAATATCGGATGCAAAAAAAACCTGCCATAGGATTCAACAGCTTAGTCGAAAGAAATGGTAGCTCAAATACCAAAAAATCGAGCATTCCTATCAAGAAAGTCAAGATGGGATTTAACCACATCCCAATTTATGAAGGCGAGGAGGACCCAAAACTCTATTGGTTCGTGTGTGAGAAATTTTGGGATGCGGATGATATTACAGATGAATACAAGAAAATGGCACAATTTGGAGCTACTTTGTAGCATCGTGCCTTAACATGGTTTATGAACTACACAAAAAAGAAAACTCATTCAAAATAATAAATAAAGAATAACGTCTTAACATTCTTTAAAATTTAGGATGTCACACATATGGCGGCCCAAAAGTTAAGAGAGATAAAACAAAGACCAGGTGAGTCAGTAAGAGAATATGATAAGAGATTCAAATACCTCTTAAGCCAAATTTCGACAACAATCGACCAAGATTTGTTGGTCCAATGGTATGTATTTGGGATACTGCCAAAAATTTGATCCCTTATATGCTTATATGAGATATCCTTCTATGAAGACATGCTACAGAAAGCATAACGAGTTGAGTCAAATGATGATGGCCTATCGACTTCCTCAATGATGGAGAGACTTGAGGAAAAAATATAACATTTACAACAACCAATTAAAAATCTATCTATATGGCCGAATGAAGTATGGTGTACTACATGCCTTTTGGAAGGACATACAAAGGATAATTGTCCCCTCAATGAGACCAGACCAACACCAGACGTCCACTGAATACAAGCTCAAAAATATTATAATATATGTGAATGCCTAACTGATCACAGTGTACAAGATTTTCCACATAATTTGGAAAACACAAAATGGTGTCATATTTGTGAAGATTTTGACCATCGAACATCATAATGCCATTTAAACGCCCAAAATCAGAATAATATACGAACAATATACCACACATAAACCACCAATCAAGAAAACAACTATGGTCGAAGAGACAACTATTATAGTCGTGGTCGAGGTCGAGGAGGGTGACGTGGATTCAATGGTCGAGGTCAAGGTTGTGGATGACCATATTACTTCAACTGTTGGAAATATGATCACATCAACCCAAATTTCCCTATAAAAGATAGAATTGATCTTAAATTCTGCAATCTATGCGGCATTGGAGATCACTCTTTAGAAGACTGCCCAATAGTACTCGATAAAATCATACCAAGAAAATTTTTCAATATACTACATGCAGTATCCAAGGAGGAGGTGATGAACTAAAAAAACCTACATATTGTTACAAGGTCGAGTGCAGGATGAGATATTAACAATCCACCACAAAATTACCAAAGAAAGAAAGCTAATATCTTCCCAAACCCAGACAAAGAAGAGCAAATCATGAGAGAAGTTATTAATTTCTTCAAGAATTCCATAGATGGTCAACAAAACTCGAGAAGTCAAAATGATGACACCATCCAAGAATTTTTGCAGCTCATCAAAGATAAACACTCAATAGGAATATTTTTGGATCTACTCAACATATTACGTGAATACAGAGACAGTCAGAGACCGATCAAGGATGCAAATCACCTCTCTTATAACAATAAAGATGATGATCCACGAGTTGACTTGGATATTGAGGGAATGATGGTCAATCAGGTGGTCATTGATTTCAGATCTCAAGTAAATATGTTTCCACAAGAAACATGGATACGAATGGGTCGACCCAGCCTAGAACCCACGTTGAATTATCTTAAATTATCCTATCAAAGATTAATAGAACCAATTGGAATATTAAGAAATGTAGACACTCAAATTATGGGAATATCAACTTCGGTCGACTTTGAAGTAATCGACCTTGTCGAAATAATGTCAACATACGCATCTCTTATCGGTTATCCATGGGGACGACAAATGAAATAAATGATCTCCCTTGAAAGAGATAGAATTAAATTGAAAGGGAGTGGGAGAAAATTAATCATTCCCCTAGATCCAAAGGAAAAAAAACCATGGATGGAGTCTTGGGATGAAGATAAAGAATCTCGGTGCCTATATCAGATAAACAATGAACAAAAAGATTATATAAAACAAACTGTGGAAGGATAATTTTTTAGAGAATCTCCGATGTTGGTCAGGCATAATTCTGACTCTGCCTTATATAATTGGTAAATTAAGAATTACGAAGCACATGCAAAATATTGTTGGTTGATTGAAATTATTCCAAAACATCAGCTCAGGATGTGTAACTCAATCCAAGTTGTATCAAAAGTATATGAAAAAATAACTCGACAAACTCTCACTCTCATACCAACCGAAAATCAAATAAGAAAACCCTTACGATACGATGAACTATATGCCCCTTCGACCCATGTCGAAGAGGTGAAAAAATCAATAGGAGAGAAAGGGAGGGTGCAGAGCCTTATGGAAACCTTCACAGGTCAAGTTGTAATATAGTGGGAAACACATTCCCCTAGATTACAAACATGGAAGACTGTGTCAACGTACTTTGTCGAATGATTCAGAGACAAAAAATTATCCAAAGCTATAGATATTCCCACATTCATAATTGGCTACGATACAATAGATAATATCCAACGTTGTGAAAGCGAGTGGAAAAAAATAGGATATAAAGATGAAAGGGTATGACCCCATATGTTTCCAAGTACATTAGATGAGATACCAAACAAATGGTATAATATTGAAGAATCTTGCGGCCATACATCAAACTGGGTTGAAATTAAAGAAAATTTTGTGCAAGACTTCAAATTTAATCCAGAAGAGGAACACTTGAGAGATGCAGCACAACAAATAAAAATATTTCTAGAAAAATCGTCACCATCTGTACAAAAAGAAAAAGAAAAAATGTTGGTCGATTTAGGATCGACATCGACTTGCAATTTTGTGTTGGTATAATACAAAGAAATATCGACTGCATGGAGGATCAACATGGAAAATATTAAATGGCCAGGACATAGCTTCCAATGGAAAAAAGACCACTCAACACTGCAAAATCATGTGAAGTCATTATTAAATATAGCCACGGAACAAAAGAAGACCAGGAGAAACCCAAATTCCAAAAAAGTTTTACAATAATTGAAGAAGGAGAACACCACCTCGACAAAGAAAAACCACCAGAATGGATGGACGAGGAAACCAAAACAAAATAATTTGGCATATCAAATGATGATCGACCAAAAATGGTACGGGTAGGTGACTATTGGTCTGACAAGAAAACAACCGACATAGTCAACCTATTAAAATAATATCAATATTTTTTTGCACACGACTACAAGGACTTATAGAGGACGTGGGAAAAATTAAGATTGAACTTATTCTAGGAACAAAACCAATCAAAAAAGGACCATACAAATTAGTGCATAAATATAAACCAATCATCTAGAAAGAGATCGAAGGAATGTTACGAGCATGTATTATTTACCCTATTGACAAGGCAGAATGGGCAAGTCCCATGGTGGTGCAACCAAAGAAACATGATCCCAAAAAATTAATAATTTGTGTTGATTTTTGGGGACTCAATAAAAAGACTGTGACATATTTGTTCCCCACTCCCTTTGTTGATGAAATTATCAATGAATTCATTGGCCATTAATGTTATTTATTCACTAATGCATTATCATGTTATAAACAGGTGCCAATAGCAAAATAAAATCATCCAAACAAAAATTGTCTCAGAATTTGGATCATTTTCCTACAAAGTAATGCCATTTGGATTGAAGAACGCACCAATAGTTTTTTAGAGAACAATTGTTAAATAATTTAAGAGCATATCTATAAAACTATGGATGTATACTTTGATGACTGGACAATATATAGTCTATTCAAAAATCACATACAATGGCTTCGACTTATGCTAGAATGCTGCAGACAAATTAAGCTATCATTAAACATCAAGAAATGCATATTTTCCACACCTATTGGTATATTGTTAGGACACGTGGTCTGTAAAGATGGAGTAAAGTTTGACATGGCAAATATTAAAATTATCCTTGATCTAAAACTGCATGTTAATAAAAAAAAATCAAAATTTTATTGGGACACATTGGATATTATAGGAAGTTTATATGCCACTACTCAGACATCACCTTTCAAATTGATGAACTCTTACGAAAGGATGTTTAATTTAAATGGAGATGATATTGCTCAAAATCCTTTGAATTCTTAAATAATAAGTTGGTCGAAGCACCTATTCCTAAAATTCCCAGACTGGTCGAGAAAATTTCATGTCCATGTCGATGCATCCAATGTAGTTGTCAGGTCAGTATTAGCACAACCATACAACGACACAATGGATCATCCAAATGTGTATGCAAGTCAAAAAATGAATAAGGAAGAAATAAATTATTCGACTATGGAAAGAGAATCACTATCTATGATATTTTCTCTACAAACATTCTGTCACTACTTACTTGAACATCCATTCATATTTTTTACAAACCATAAAACATTGAAATACTTGGTGAATAAACCAGTCCATCAAGGAAAGATTTTCGATGGTTACTCTAATTTCAAGAGTTTGAATTTGACATAATTATATGATCGGGGAAAAAGAATGTCTGACCTGATCACCTATCACGACTATAAACAGGACAAGACTCGACATGCATCGACGATGATCTTCCTAATGCACATTTATTTCGAGTCGAAGTTTCCCCTAAAGATTTAGAATATATTTCCAATTTTCTAGAAGAAGGAAAGGCCCCAAAGGACCTCCCAACAAACAAAAATAAATTTTTGGCCCTAAAAGTTGCACCTTTCACAATCATTAACATATATTTATACAAAATATTAATGGATGATGTTTTAAGAAGATGTGTGTCAGAACACGAAATGGATGATATAGTCACTGAAGCAAATGAAGGATCAATCGGGGGTCACTTTCAGGTTGACACGACAATCATAAAGATAAACAAGAAGGCCTGTGGTGGTCGACTCTACATAAATACTGTCACGACCAAGTAAGAAAATGTGATGGTTTTTAGAGGCTTGGACGACCTCTGTCAAAAAATGAAATGCCACTAATCTCAATAAACCTCAAGCGAACATTTGAAATCTGCACTATCGAATTCGTTGGTCCATTTCCACAGAGGGAAAGAAGAACTGGTGCTAAGTACATTATCACTGTAGTCAAATTTGTGACTAAGTGGGTAGAAGCTGAGCCAGTCGAATATTGCACGAAAGAGGTCGCAACAAAATTCATCTACGAGAATATGATTACAAGGTTTGGTTTCCCTTTGACACTAATAAGTGACCAAGAAACTCACTTTGTGAATGAAACAATTAAATTCCTACTCGAAAAGTTTTTAATCGAACATAGAAAAACAACAACTTATCCCCCACAAGCAAATGGGGCAATCGAATCTTTTAACAAAACATTACTCAAATGACTCACAAAGATTTGCGGCATAAACAAATATGATTGGGACAACAAGATTCCTGCAATCCTCTGGGCATATAGATCAACATACAAATGATCGACTGGGTAGACTTCATTTAAGCTCGTCTATGGACAAGAAGTTGTTATCCCTTTACAATTTTAGACCAATTCTGACAAGGTTGCAGTTGTAGCCAAGTTTGATGAAAACAAAAGTGTGAATGATTGATTGTATCAATTAAACAAGATGGAAGAATAAAGATTAATAGCAATGCATCACCAAGAGGTTCAAAAGAAACAATGGAAAGCGTGGCATGGTCGACACAAAGAAAAAAGACATAAAAGTCGAAGATTTAGTCTTATTATATGACAGTCGGATAAAAGGAAAACCCAAAAAATTAGAGACAACATGGCTTGGGCCTTATGTTGTAGAAGATATTCGACCGACTGGAGCGGTACAACTCAGAACATTATTGGGGAAACCATTTAAGAAATTAATTAATGGTTTTTGTCTAAAGAAGTACCATGTGTGAAAGAAAAGAACCCTGTAGGAAAAATTTAGCAAGGAATTGCCAACAAGAAATGACTAAATCTACTAATCATACTTATGAGAAATGAACCCTGCTTAAATTTAATAAATAAAAAGAAATTAGAAAAATTCAGGTAGGAAAAACTGAAAAGGAAAAGTATTTAAAGGAAAACTATAGAATTACAGAAAAGAACCAATAAATTACAATGGAGAGAGAAAGCAGCCCGTGGTCGAGTCCAAGACAAAGCAATAGAAGACACTCTCAAAATTCCACCCCTTCAACTAACTTATGAAAAATACTTATGAAAAGAGAATAAAGTGAGAGGATCGGTCTAGTAGCAAGAGAGCGCAAATCAAGCGAAAGGAGATCAAATGAGAACATACTAAGAGGACATGAATCAAACTAGCATGGTAGATGACGACATCATTCAGAGGTAGACAAAAATAACAGAATGAATGAGTAGACAAACCACTAGAGACACTGACTAAGTCAGTCTAGTAATAAAGATGGCTCAAGAACATCTGTTGGTCGACCCACGTACCGACCACGTATAAACAGAGGACACCTCATTGGTCGAGCCCAGGACAATGCCAACCGAGGTAACACCAACGTCGACAAAGAAAGTGCATTTAATACTGAACAAGTACCAATCGATGAGAGAATTAATGACCAACAACATGGAAATGACCATTGTGAATCCACTCACATAACCAACGATTATACCACTACGTGCAATAGTCAATCACAAGATATTGCAATTAATGACCGAAGAGACATAAACAAACACCATTTGGGAGTTGATGTAAACATCCACTAACTTAAATCCATCATCCCACCAATAGTTATGTCGGAAGAGCCCAAAATTCGAGAACAATTGGATGCATTGAACCCGACACTCCCATTGCCAGCTATAAATCTTGAAGAAGCCTATGAATTCGCCTCATTGTTATTTTCTCCCTAGCATTTAAGTATAGATAAAAGAAGACAATCGACTGAACTCACAAATTCACCATTCTTTCCTGAAACTAGTAATCGGGATCCATAAATGCCAAGGATGAGAGGTCAAGTTAGAAACTCAATGGAAGGTTCAATACTGGGACAAGTTTTTGATAGAGAAACTACGATGCCGCTACAAATCTGGATGCAAAATATCTGACTGTCAAATATGGAGGAAGCAGATTGGATCAAACACTAGAAAAAATTCACAGAATGGGCAATGCAGGAAGGCAGCTAGAAACAAGAAATAAAATTCCTAGAAAAACTAGGAATTAGACACATCCTTGGTGCCCCGCAAATCACTGACATGGGTCGGTGGATAGAATAAGAAACAAAATTCATTGTTAGTCAGTATCATCAAGGATACTTTTGGTTGGATCAATCTATAGAAATATCATGTAGACTCATCTACCGAATCTTGGGGATTCCGAGGACAAGGGCCAAGGTACCAAAGTCTGCCAACACCAACGACTAGATGCAATTTTTGATGGGGTCAGCAATCGGAAAAAATTCTAAGGGGTTATTGATTAGTAAGATTACAGACTTAAGAGATCGTTGGAATGCAATAATAATATCTCTATGTTTCACACCAACATTCTAGGCATCAAATGTAAAAATGACCATGGTTGAAGCAATTGCACAAGTCTATCATAATGCATAAAGATTCAATTGGGAGGAACACCTAGTCGAAATGATCAGAACCAATTGTAAGGAAGTTCAATATGTGTGCAAGGCCATCAAATTTCCTTCATTACTAATCTGGATATCAATGGAAGAATATGATCATGTCAGAGAAGTATCATTCAGAAATAAGAAAACACCAACAATGGATAAGTACATAGCCTTCTCTTCTAATCAAACATGTACATCAAACTCACTTCCCCCACAAGAGATATTTTGACTATGGGTTGCAAGCTTGAAATATAGTACCCACAGATGGCGGGTAG
>JZKD02S1747520.1:27644-56179 GCA_000966675.3 Picea glauca
TACATTACTTGGGACATGTTCTGTCCGAGGAAGGGGTAGCAGTAGATCCTGACAAGATCAGGTCTATCATGGAATGGCCTACCCCAAAGGATGTCTCAGACATCAGATCCTTTATTAGATTGGCGGGATACTATAGGAGATTTATAAAATATTTCTCCAAGATTGGTTGTCCAATCACTGCCCTCCAGAAGAAGGGGAAAAAATTCATGTGGACACAGCAATGTGAAGAAAGATTTCAAACCTTGAAACATCTACTAACCCATGCACCTGTGTTGAAAATCGCTGACCCAAAAGATGACTTCCTTGTGTGCACAGATGCCTGTAAGGAAGGGCTCGGAGGAGTCCTTATGCAGGAAGGAAAGGTGATCTGTTATGAATCCCAAAAATTGAATGAACACGAGGTCAATTATGTGACTCATGATCTATAAATGGCTGCCATAGTGCACGACTTAAAAATGTGGAGGCATTACCTCTTGGGAAGAAAATTTGTGCTTATGATAGATCATTGTGGATTACGGTATTTGTTTGATCAACCCAAGCTTAATGCTAGACAAGCCAGATGGATGGACCTCCTTAGCGAATTTGATTTTGAAATCAAACACATTAAAGGGAAAGAGAATAGGGTGGTCGATTGCCTTAGCATAAGCATGAGAACAATTCACCTGGCAGTGGTGAGTACCTGCGAGACAGATGTCAAGAACAGAGTCAAAAAGGCACAAGAAACAGATCCCTTCGTTCGAAATGTGACCCTATACCTACAACAAGAACCCGTTGGAGAAAAATATGAAGGCTATCAGATGATCGAAGGAGGCCTGCTCACTTACAGAGATAGACTGTACATTCCGAATTGTGATGACTTGAAGAGTTTCATCATGGATGAACTACATAAAAGACCCTACACTGGTCACCCAGGATACCAGAAAATGATTACTGCCACCCGGAAACAATTTTATTGGCCTGGATTGAAAAAGGGCATAGCCAAATATTTGTCCCAATGCATAGAGTGCCAACAGGTTAAATCAGAACATCGACACCCAGTAGGACTACTACACCCTCTATCCATCCCAGAATGGAAATGGGAAACCATCTCCATGGATTTTATCACTGGATTGCCAACTTCAACCAAACAGAATGATGCCATTATGGTAGTGGTGGATAAACTGAGCAAGTCTTCTCATTTCATCCCCATCAAATCAACCTGCAAGGCGATAGATATCACCCAGGTATTCATGAAAGAGGTGTTCTGATTTCACGACATGTCGAGGGAGATAATATCTGACAGAGACACCAAATTTACTTCCAATTTTTGGAAATCCCTGATGACAAGTCTAGAGACTAAATTATTGTTTAGCACCACCTATCACCCTCAAACCGACGGACAGACAAAAAGAGTAAATCAAATATTAGAATATATGTTAAGGATGCATGTAATGCATCAACCCGGGAAATGGGAAGACTACCTGTCATTGGTAGAATTCGCCTACAACAACGGCTACCAAGCATCCTTAAAGATGAGTCCCTTCGAGGTTCTCTATGGTAGGCCGTGTAATACTCCAGTCAGTTGGAGTAACCCTGTAAACAAGATTTCTATTGGACTCGATATGTTGAAAGAAATGGAACAACAAGTGACTCAGATAAAACAAAATCTGAAGGTCGCTCAGAACTGACAGAAAAGTTATGCTGATCAAAATAGAACTCCAAGAGAGTTCAAAATGGGAGACCATGTGTACCTCAGAATTAAGCCCAGAAGGAGTTCCCTGAAAATGGGAGCTTGTGCCAAATTGGCACCCTAGTATTGTGGACCCTTTGAGGTTCTAGATAGAGTTGGACCTGTAGCCTATCGGCTAGCACTTCCTCCCACAGTAAAAGCACATAATGTTTTCCATGTTTCATTATTAAAGAAATATGTACATGATGCTAATCATATAATTGATTGGTCTATGATCTAGGTGGAACCGGAGGGATAATTTCTACCAGAACCCCAATGCATATTGGACAGAAAGGAAACCCTGCTCTGGAACCGAACCATTGCACAGGTCAAGGTGTAGTGGAAGCATTTTGGCCCATATGAGGCTACATGGGAAATGGAGGATGCCATGAGACAAGCATATCCGATTTTGTTTACTTCTGTACATACCATTCATGTTAGTAGATAAGAACATCGAGGACGATGTTCCTTTTAAGGGGGAGGGAATTGTAACACCCTGTTTCCCCCAGCTTGTAAATATAACTGGACTGGCCAAGAACTATGGAAAACTCAAAAATGTGAATATGTGATGTAAATGGACCTTGAGGAAAAGGTCAATGAATGTGAATAACATTTTGAATTATTGCAGGATTGTTGAGAGGGGATGTGCAGAAAAAGAGACCACGATGGCGGTGGAAGGCACCTGGAAATGTGGCGTTAACTTCCACAGAGAATTAACACCGTATTTGGACTCCCCTTGCCCGGAGAACCAAAAGCGGCTCGTTGGCCCCGAATTTAATGTCTCGCAGGCTGGTATGCGGATGGCTTAATGAGGGATGGGATAGTGAACCGCCCATTCGTAGAGCCATCGGGCCTAATCAGACACGAGGGGAATCACACCACACGCAACCTCACAAGAGGATAAGGCATGAGGTAGAAGCGATTTCGAGAGGGCAGACACGAGAGGAACTCTGGAATTACGCAGAGTGAGTGATAGCAGAGAGGAAGGATTGCAACCTTCGCTCCTGGTCACTGGCAGACAGAGAGATCCAGTCTCAGAGCATCGTGGTCTCAGCTCGGGGGTGGCTAGTGGTAAATCCGCTGGGAGTCGCTACGCCTACAGTTGGGTGGAAACGAGCACCCCTCTCAGCAATTGCACCCACTTCTGGTGTTTTTTCTGATAAGTGTTTTACATATTGCATCTTGAAATTTATATACTGATCTATATGCTCATAAAATTGTGAAATTGTGAATGATTTCAGTGTAAGAATGTCTGTGCAGTGTTTTGATAAGAATTAATAGATATATGCTTATAACAGAGGAAACCATGCATGACTTACGTTGATAAATGAATCTAATTATGCCTAGGTTGAACTAAGTCAGGCTTCCAGCCCGTTCTCGAGAGGCTGTTTACCCTTATCCGTCTCCAGGAAAGCCCCGGAATAGATCTCTTCGCAGAGATTCCCGCCTTGGAAAGGTTTACCAAGAACCTGGAAAAAAAGGACTTGAATATGCAAATCTTAATAACCCTATATGAGGAGGAACGACCCTCTTAAAATTACGAAGTAGCAGCATAAGAATAAGTAACGAATTGACGAATGAGATCATGTCGGAAGACCCATGGTCATTCATGACCGTCAGATCGACGAAAGTAACAAGGACATTACATACCTTGCCCCTTTTTCTCTCTATCTTCGTAAATAGCGATGAAATCGGGATCGTAGACCCCCCCCCAAAGGTCCATGAGAACATTTGGACCGTTGATCTTTCCACACCCACAAAGTAGTGGAAGAATGCGCGAGGTGGGATAGACCTGAGCCATCAGATCTTGAGCAGATACCCATCAGCCGTAGGACCTGATAGAAGTTGCGTGAGGGTTAAGTTTGTGAACAGAAGGAAAGATCCCGAAAGGAGGGTTGGCTCATCGGGGCTCCACGTATCGGGAAATCAGAAGTCTCGATGACATGAGATCGGGAATTTCCATGGGAAATTACCCGAAAACTATCTGGACCGTCCGTCAGTAGTGACACATGGCAGAGATCGAGGCGTCGGGATTTGGGATATCGACGTTCACATGGATAGGAGATCAGGTAAGTCCACCTTGAAAACCCTGACACAAATCTGGACCATCCATCTGAGAGAGGATGCGTGTCACGTGATTGTCCATTCCGGAGATCCGGGCACTAGACATCGGGATATCGACATTCGGGAAATCGGAGTTCCTGAGGTCGTGAAATTCGAGACATCAGAAGTCTCAAAAACGCGAGGAGTGATCTGAACCGTCCATTCACTTGAGACGCATGTCAGAGATCTGAAGGGAGTCAGAGTCCGGTATTTCACGAGTCCTAGGGACGAGGCATCTAGGACATCAGAAGTCGTGGAATCCCGAGAGTTAACCAGGACCGTCCATCAGAGGAGGACGCGTGGCAACAATCAGAGTCGTCGGGAAAAGTCCCGACAGGAAGTCGTCTATCGACATTTGGGTCATCGGGATATCGGGAATCCCGGTGACAAGGTGTTTATGCAATTTGGAATTGTGAAGTCCGAAACCCCGATGAGAAGGAAAGTGCCATTGCGGGCCAGCTGTCAGCGTAGCGGAGAATCGAGATTCGAGGGATCGACAATCCCTTGGGAAAATGCATTTCAACATTTGAAACCTTGAATCCCCGATAGGTGGTATGACTGCGGTCATATAGAGGGAGGTCGTGTGGACCAAAAGGGTCTAGCCCAGGGGACTAGTGGAAGCTGACATCATATCGGGATATCGGGGATTCCGAGGACAAAATGTTTATGCATTTCGACATTGCGATGTTCGAAACCCCGATGGGAGACAAGGCTGCGGTCTTGTGAGATAGTTTTCATGTGGGCCAAGAGCTTAGCCCAGAGGGCTAACGGGACTTGGAGCGCATCGGGATTTTGAAGTCCAAAACCCCAAAATAAGGATAAGGTTGTGGTCTTATGAATTAGCGGTCACATGGACCAAATCATAGTCAAGAGGGCTAACGTGTAAAGGGCACGTATCGGTGAAATTTCTCATCGGAGATCGGGGATTCAAGAGGATAGGAACTCTTGACGTCGGGGATCACGAAACCATGAAACCCAAAAATTAAGATCATGGAAAGATCATGGCTTAGTGCAGAAAAGTCGTGTGGGTGAGAAGGACGTGTGGATCAGGTTTGGCATTTCGCTGCTGCGAGCTTCGGGGATTCTCGTTGTTGAGAAATCAACGATAAAATTTTGACTTTTAGGTAGTGGGTATGTTACAAGACCTCTTTCTGAGGTTGCCCGTTTCCTAAATTGGGAGTGTTCCTACTGAGTTTTCCCCTCCTGGTCTGGGATTGGAGGGAGAAATCCTTGTCACTCCCCTCTCCTCTGAAGTTGTACCTTGGCGTAGACCCAAGACCGCAGAAGATTTCTCCACTCCTATCTTTACCACTCCTCCTCTTTTTACTGTTACCACTCCTGCACAAAGAGGAGCCTCTACTGATTTGAGCCCATTAGCCTTCTCTTTAAATCCCCTTTTGTTTCCCATTCCACTTTGAGACTCATTCCCGGTAGCCCCTTCATGAACTCCTTCTCCTCCAAGTTCTCCTCCACCTAATATTCCTATGGCTGGTGCTAATCCCCCTCTAAATAGAATGGACACCATAGTCACTGCCAGATATGCTCCCTTAATCCTACCCCATCCTATGAATCCTCTCCCTGCTGGAGATTACTTGAAGTATATGCCCAAGTTTACTAGGGAAGGGGACATAACTGGGGAAGAGAACCTGGCTTCTTTCTACAGTTATGCAGACAACCTGAACATTGAAAATGAAGATGTCTGGATGAGAGTCTTCGTCTAGAGCCTGGATGGTGAGGTGAGGAAGTGGTTTAGAGGATTGGCCCCTGGATCTATTGCTGGGATCGAAGCCCTGGATAGTGCTTTCCTGAGGTAGTGAGGATATAGGAAGGATTTCATTTATTACATGACATATTTCGGGTCTCTAAAGAAGATGGAAGGAGAGTCTATCTCTGACTTCTTCAAAAGATTCAATAAGATGTATAATAAAATTCCTGCCGAAATAAAACCTTCAAAAGCCTCGGCCAATATTTCTTATGCCAGTGCGTTTGGCCCCGATTTCTGTCTTTTATTGAGAGAAAGAAGAGCCACCTCCTTAGCTCAAATGCAACATGTGGCCATAGAAGTGGATTCCAATGTATTAGTAGCTGATAGACTGAGGAACAAGGCCAACGCAGACATGAGAAGGAGAAGATTGGAAACCTCAACTTCTGGCCCATCGTTGCCCCACCCTCAAGTGGATGAACTGACCAAGATGGTGAAGTCTCTGTCTACAGAGATGGAGAGAATGAAGGTGGAAGGGAGGCAAGCATACAAGGGCCTTCAAAATTCTGAAAACAAAGGAGGTTTCAGGAGGACAAACAATATTACTTCCCCGACTGTGCAAAGAGAGAGGGGAAGAGACAGAGAAGACCAGAAAATTCAGGCCCCATTTCAAAACAATTTTGTGGCCAAGGGGGAAGAAGGGGAAACAGATGAGCTTGATCCTGAAATCCATTGCTTCAGGGATACTCCTCCTTTTCCTCATCTCACTCAATCAACATACAAGGAGTCTCTCATGGATAGTCAACTAAATGAACTGAGCAAGGGAGACAAGACTAGTGGCAGCCAAGGCAGGTATGATATGAGGTCTAAGAAAAAGACAGTAGCACCTGAAGTTCCTGAGTAGTCCACTAGAACAGAGAAACCTACTAATGAAGTAGCAGACAGTCATGGAGGTAAGAATACCCGACCCCTCTCTCCCATAGTCCAGATTCATGTTCCCGAAATAAGAGAAATATCGAAGCTTACATCTTCTTTTAATTTCGAGCATGAAATTCAAAAGATCAGAATCGATGTGCCCCTGATCGAATTGATTAAACATGAAGGGTTCAAGAAACGCTTCTTTGAGATTTTACAGTCTGAGGTCTCATGCCTTCCCACAGACTCCATCAATTTGTAAGATGAAAAGCCTGCAGTTATTCTAGGTCCTATGGTAGAAGACATGAATGACTCATCCCCTCCCTTCTACACTTCCTTGAACACACATGACAAGGTACTAGACAACTGCTTGATGGATTTGGGGGCTTCTCACAACCTCATGCCCAAAACTGTCATGGAAGAGTTAGGGATAGAAGTCGCCCAAGCCTATCATGACCTCTATTATTTTGACTCTAGGAAAGTGCAATGTCTAGGAGTTATCAAAGACCTGGTCGTGACCCTCTTTCAGTTGCCCATGAAAAGTGTGGTCATGGATATTGTAGTGGCTAATGTCCCCCCCAAGTTCGGTATGTTATTATCAAGATCTTGGATAAAAATACTGGGGGGAACTTTGTATATGGACCTCACATATGCTACTATCCCAGTGTTTGGAGGAGAACATAGAAGGATATACAGGGAAGCCCAATTGGCCTATATAATCAGTGATGAAGTCAACCCTACCAACCATCCTATTTTTGCCTTGGAAACTGATTTGGGTTCCAGTTTATTACAACTCACTCATGCTCCCGAGCCTCCTCTTAAACTCAGAAATCATCCCACCACTCCTCATGAATTTTCTTCCCCCATCTCCCCCGTCTAGAAAATATTTTTTGATGGAGCCTCTTCCAGGGAAGGCACTGGTGCTGGGGTGTTTTTTATGTCACATGCTCAGGAAACCATTTCTCTTTCATACAAGCTAGAATTTGAAGATACTAACAATGTGGTGGAGTATGAATCTCTTGTTCTAGTATTAAGAGCTGCAAAGGAAATGGGAATTCAGGAGGTAGCAGTGTTCGTAGATGCAGAGTTGGTGGTCCAGCAGATTAGAAACGATTATCAGGCTAAGAATCCTCGACTCGGAAGCTACAAAAATGAGGTATGGGACCCAATTGACAGTTTCTTCTCAGCATTTAACATTTCTTTCATCCCAAGAGAGAAGAATATAGTGGCAGATTCCTTGGCTACATCAACAAGCAATTTCAAAGTGCCCTTGCCGCCCAAATTAAGATATGATGTGGAAGTAAAATACAGACCCTCCATACCTGACAATGTCAAGCATTGAAAGGTGTTCGAGGATGATCTTGAGGTCAAAATATTCTTGGAGACCATTGAAGAATTTTCAGAGATGCATATTGACCAAGACTCTGTCTCTGAAGAAAATCTTGATGGGGGTAATTTTCTGAATAAGATTGCAGAGCGTAACATTGTGCAGTTGCCCAACAATCATATTCCAAGGGGACTGGTTCCTTTGGAAATGATTTTTGATAGAAATGATGTGGCATTAAAGGGGGAGATATCAGAAGATGACGTTGATACAATTCAATGCAACATTGGCATTGAAAGTGAGCCCAGGTTTGTCAAATTATCAAAGAGTCTGACAAAGGAGCAGAGGTCTAAATACGTTGGACTTTTGAGGGAATTTGCTGATGTTTTCGCCTAGACCTACGAAGACCTCAAAACATATGACACTTCTGTCATCGAGCATAAAATCCCGTTGAAAAGGGAAGAAAAACCATTAAGGCAGAAGCTAAGACAGATTAATCCTATGTTGATACCTATCATGGAGAGGGAAGTGAAGAAGTTGCTACAGGCCCAGATCATCGTTCCACTGAGATATTCAGAGTGGGTAGCCAACTTGGTACCAGTAAGGAAAAAGAATGGAGAAATCAGACTCTGTGTAGACTTCAGAAACTTGAACAAGAGCTCACGAAAGGATAACTACCCCTTACCAAAGATGGAACATATACTGCAAAGGGTAATAGGAGCATCCAAAATGTCTATGATCGATGGCTTCTCTGGCTACAACCAAATCTCTGTTCTTCCTGAGGACAAGGAGAAGACGAAATTTATCACTCCATGGGGCACATTCATGTATGCCAAAATGCCTTTTGGATTGATGAATGCAGGGGCAACGTTTCAACGTGCCATGGACATAGCTTTCATTGGGGAAAGGGATAAATTTGTGGTCATCTACCTGGATGACATAACAATATTTTCAAAATCTGATAAAAAACATTGTTGTCATCTCAGGAAGGTTTTCCTCAAATGCAGGAGTTTTGGCATTTCATTAAATCCCAAGAAATATCTGTTTTCCATGCAGGAGGGAAAGTTACTAGGCCACATAGTATCAGGGAAAGGAGTCAGGATCGATCCTAGTAGAGTTGAGTCAATACAAGCATTATCTATCCCGAGGTCCAGGAAGGAGGTCCAATCTTTCCTTGGTAAGATTAATTTTCTGAGGAGATTTGTTCCTAACTTTGCTGAGGAGGTAAAACTTATAACAACCATGTTAAGGAAAGGAAATGAAGTGAGGTGGACTTMTGAATCGCGAAATTCCTTTGAGAAAATAAAGAAGGCCCTGACTGAAGCCCCTGTGCTTATCAGTCCCAATTATTCAAAAGATTTCCTTATCTTCTCTTTGCCTCACCTGACACGGTGGCTGCTATTTTATTACAAACAAACAAGATTGGGCTAGAGCAGCCTATTGCCTATTTTAGCTGAGAATTGAGGGATGTCGAAGTTAGGTATGACACTATGGAGAAGCAGGCCTATGCCCTAGTGAAGGATCTCGAGGCATTTAGAATCTATGTTCTGCAGTAAAAAAACATTGCCTATGTCCCCTCAGCTGCTGTTAAGGACATTCTTATTCAGCCTGACATAGATGGGAGGAGGAGTAAGTGGATAGCCAAGATTCTGGAATTTGACCTGGAGATAAAGCCTACCAAATTGATCAAAGGTCAAGGTTTAGCCAAGATATTCGCTGAAGCCAATTGTCAAGCCTTGGGGGTAAGTTTCATCAACGAATTCTCAGGAATTCAACAGGGTCAGCTATCTGAAATAGACCCTCAAAGGCAGCCCCCATTGGCTCGATGTCCCTGGTATAGGGATGTCATATATTTCCTACAAGAGTTACAGTCTCCAAATGGCCTGCAAAGAAACAAGGCAAGAGCTCTGAAGCTCAAAGCAATCAGATACTGACTTATCGATCAAGTTTTATATTGGAAAGACCCCTTGGGGTTGCTTTTGAAATGTGTAGATCTGCAAGAGGCTGACAGGATCATGGTTGAATTTCATGACAACTTATGTGGAGGGAATCATTTCTGGAAAACCACAGCCTACAAAATCATCAGGGTTGGATACTACTGGCCCACCGTATTCACTGACGTCTGCAGAAGGGTTCGTGCTTGCCCCAAATGTCAAATATTTGCAGGAAAACAACAGCTCAATTATTTGTCATTAAATCCTGTGGTTGTTTCAGGACCTTTCCAGCAATGGGGCCTAGATTTCATTGGAGAAATTCACCCCACTTCCAGTGGGTAGAACAAATGGATCCTGACTGCTACCGATTTCTTCACCAAGTGGATTGAAGCCATCCCCACCAGGAGTGCATCCCACAAGGTAATCATTGGATTCCTGGAAGACCTCATCACAAGATTCGGCTGCCCAAGTAAGATTGTCACTGATAACATAGCCTCTTTCAGGGCTGAGCCGTTAGCCAAGTTCTGTGAGAAATTCAGGATCAAACTGATTCACTCCACCCCATACTATCCCCGAGGCAATGGTTTAGAAGAGTCTTCCAACAAAAGCCTGATAAGGATCATCAAAAGATTGTTGGAAGAGAACAAGAAGGCCTGGCATTCAAGATTGAAATTTTCTCTATGGGCCGATCGAGTGACCACGAAGAGATCTACATGCATCTCTCCTTTCCAATTAGTCTATGGAGCAGAGGCTGTTTTTCCTTCTCATTTAGCCATTCCTGTAGAAAAATTCCTCCAGGATCATCAAGAGGAGCCTGATGACATGATCAGAAGGATTCATCAACTAGTGGAAGTCCAATAGGCCAGAGAGCAGGTAATGGATAGGATTCAAGACCATCAACAAAGGATCAAGCAAGTTTTTGATAAGAAGGCCAAGAAGGAAGAGTTTTGGGTAGGAGACCTGGTACTGAAATGGGATGCTCCTAAACAAGATAAAGGCAAGCAAGGAAAATTTGAAGCCCTGTGGATCGGGCCTTTCAAAGTATCCAAAGTATTCTCGAATAACACCTACAGGGTACAGGATTTGAAGGATCAGGAAGTTTTCAATGGCTCTGTGAATGGGCATTTCCTAAAATGATTTTTCTCTTGAGCCGCACGTGGCTCTTTCGCGATTGTAAATATTATTTTTCTTTCCATCTTTAAGTTTTAAATAAATGACCCCATAGCCCAATAGCAAGGCACTAGAGCTGCAAAATGAGTCCTTAGAGCATCGCAGGGACGACTCTATCCCCCATGGAGCCTAATGTTAGTAACATTTCTTGTCCTGGGCACAAGAGTATTCAGGTCTGCAAGTTGCACGAGAAGCGCCCGACCACAACACGAAAAAATCTCATTTTTGGGCTTCCAAGAAAGTAAGCGGGCGAGATTATATTGTCGACGGTCCAGATTCATTCCTAAGAGCAGATCGACGGTTGGCGAGAAATCATGGTTAGCAAATTTGCACCGAGATTAGCGCGATGGACAGTGCCCATACTGAGTGAAGGAAAGGATAGCAGTCGTCCATCCAAAGGACACGTGGCATATGATCTAGTCACGTCGGATTTTCGACATTCGCGGGTTCACAGGCTAAAGGTTCTATGTCGTTCTACATCTCGAAACCCTGAACCCCGAAGCGCTGAAAGCATCCAGGACCTAGGCCCACAGTATCGCCGAGTAAGTTCAGGACCATTAGATCTGAGAGGGATGCGTGGCGCCCAATTAAGCCACCTCGGCGTTTCTCTCATCGCGACTGTGATAAGCAAGGATCAACTCCTTCCTATTCACAAACGTCGAAAGCGCTTTTAATAATAAACACAGAGTCACAGCCCGCAGTCACTCGAGAAATAAAACGAGCTGTGAAAAAGGGGCCAAAGGCGTCAAGTCTAATCGCCGAAGGGATCATCATGATTTCCAGGTGCCATATGATTCGAGCTCAATCCCGGTTTTCGCTTGGAGTAAATGAAGGTGAGAAGGGGTGGTTGAAACCTCTCCTCATTCATTAAGTGTAATGTATGGAGGGTCTGACAAGTTGTCTGCCCGAGAGGGTCCTGTGTACCAATTTTTCCAAAGAAGCCATGCCAAGTCCTCGACTAGCCAGAGGGGTCTGCACACGCTAACTCGACACTTAATAGCTCAACTACTCCCTTTGCAGGAGCCATATGCAGTTAAGGTGGCGTCTGACAAAGTATATCCGTCAGAATTTGGCTGAAGGGACACCAAGCCTTGGATGACTGAGCATGCCTTTGTTAGGCAAATTTTCTATGTATATTGACTCAGTCTTTGTATTTTGTAATCTATCGATGGTTCAGCAAGGCTCCCTGCATAAAGATTTAATGAAGCAATGTTATTCCTGGTTATGTGTGGACTTTTGAGATTTATTGCCTTATGAATGTCAGTTTCCTTGACGTCTTTTTTTACACTGTATTAGAGAAGCTCAGAATTGGAGGATCCAATCGAGTTGTAACTGTTATAGGATGATGTAGGTTGGATCATTGTAACAGTTGCGTTGTTTCTAATCGGTCTCTATGATTTTATTAATGCTAAATGACTTGGAATTGGAGGATCCATTCAAGTCCCCCTTTCAGTTTCTCGAAGCCCTGAACAAAGAGGATCTTGCATTCAGATTTTTTCTTCTACAAACTACTGAAAGGTCTGTTTCTTGAGGTAGTTTGTTCACTTCTCTCACCAAGTCTTCAACCTGCTCATCTTTAAATCAACTCACTGACTGAAGTTATATAAAGACCTCCTTTGTTCCTTACATACCAGACCCAGTCCCTGAGTTAGAGTGATATCTCCCTGAGTCTCTACCCATTTGATCACCCATTAAAATCTATCGTGACATAAAACTAATGGGCATTGGGCTCTGCTCCTGCAAGCAATCCAAGAGTGACTTCTGACGCTAACACATGGAAGAAGAAATATTAATAGAAATACATCACCAAGAGGTTCATAAGAAACAATAGAAAGTGTGGCATGATTGACACATAAAGAAAAAAGACATAAAAGACAAATATTTAGTCGTATTATATGGCAGTCACATAAAAGGAAACCCCATAAAATTAGAGACAACATGGCTTGGGCCTTATGTTGTAGAAGATATTCGACCGATTGGAGCAGTCCAACTTAGAACATTATTGGGGCAACCATTTAAGAAAAAATAATTAATGGTTTTCATCTAAAGAAGTACCATGTGTAAAAGAAAAAATCTTGTTGGAAAAATTTAGCAGGGAATTGGCAACAAGAAACGACTAAATCGACTGATCATACTTATGAGAAATAAACCCTACTTAAATTTAATAAACTAAAGAAATTAGAAAAATTCAGGTAGGAAAAAACGAAAAGGAAAAGTATTTAAAGGAAAACTATAGCGTTACAGAAAAGAAGAAATAAAGTACAATGGAGAGAGAAATCATCCCGTGGTCAAGTTCGAGACAAAGAAACAAAAGGCACTCTCGACATTCCACCCCTTCAACCGGATTACAAAAAATACTTATGAAAAGAGAATCAATTGAGAGGATCGATCCAGTAGCAAGAGAGCACAGATCAAGCGAAACGAGATCAAGTGAGCACATACTAATATGACATGAATCAAACTGGCATGGTAAATGATGACATCATTCAGAGGTAGACAAACATAGAAGAATGAACAAGCAGATAAACCACTATAAACACCGACTAAGTCAGTCCAGTAATAAATATGGCTCAAGAACATATGTCAGTCAGCCCACGTACCGACCATGTATAAACATAGGACACCTCATTGGTCGAGCCCAGGACAATGCCGACCGAGGTAACACCAACGTCGGCAAAGAAAGTGCATTTAATACTGAACAAGTACTAGATGACGAGAGAATTAAAGACCAACAACAAGGAAATGACCATTTTGCATCCACTCACATAACCGACGATTATACCGCTACGTGCAATAGTCAATCCCAAGACATTGCAATTAATGACCGATGAGACAAATGAATGCCAGTCGGGCGTTGATGTAAACATCCACTCACTTGAATCCATCATACCACCAATAGTTAAGACGAAAGAGCACAAAATCCGAGAACAGTCAGATGCATTGAACCCAACACTCCCATTACCGGCTATAAATCTCGAAGAAGCCTATGACTTCGCCTCATTGTTATTTTTTCCCCACAATTAAGTATTGAGAAAAGCACATAGTTGATTGAACTCGCAAATTCACTATTATTTCCTTAAACTAGTAATCAGTATCCATAAATTCCAAGGATGAGAGGTCAAGTCAGAAACTCAATGGAAGGTTCAATACCGAGACAAGTTTTTGATAGAGAAACTGTGACGCCACTACAAATCTGGGTGAAAAATATCTGACTGTGAAAGATGGAGGAAGAAGATTGGAGAAAACATTGGAAAAACTTCACGGAATGGGAAATGCAAGAAGGCAACTGGAAACAAGAAACAAAATTCTTGGAAAAAGCAAGAATTAGACACATCCTTGGCACCCCGCAAATCACTGACATGGGTCAGTTGAAAGAAGAAGCAACAAAATTCATTGTTAGTCTGTGTCATCAAGGATACCTTTGGTTGGATCAATCTATAAAAATAACAGGCGGACTAATCTACCGAATCTTGGGAATTCCGAGGATAGGGGCCAAGGTACCAAAGTCAGCCAACACCAACAACTGGATGCAATTTTTTACGAGGTCAAAGACGACCAAAAATTATAAGGGGATGTTGATTAATAATATTACCGAATTAAGAGCCCGCTGGACTACAATAATAATATCTCTATGTTTCACACCAACATGCTAGGCATCATATATAAAAATGACCATGGTCGAAGCAATTGCACAAGTCTATTAGAATGCAGAAAGATCCAATTGGGAGGAACACCTATCTGACATGATCATAACCATCTACAAGGAAGTTCAATATACGGGCAAGGCCATCAAATTTCCTTCATTACTAATCTGGATAACAATGGAATAATATGAGCCTCTCGGAGAAGCATCATTCACAACTACGAAAATCCCGACAATGGTGAAGTACATAGTCTTCTCTTCTAATCAAACAAGTACATCAAACTCACTTCCCCCACAAGAGATATCTCGACTATGGGTCGCATGCTTGAAATATAGTACCCATAAATGGTAGGTCGAACAAGTATTTCATCGAGTGTTAATTGCACCCATTCATATTCAACTCGACCTTGACTGCACAAAGTTGTGGTGTGGAGTCACGTCGGCCCTAGAGATAAAAGAAAAAGACTACCAACTGATACTAGAATAAATTTTCACAGAGCTGGAACGACAAATCAACCAGGACTTAGAAATTCCCTCTAAAGCACAACAGTAGGGGTACCTGCAGTATTACCACTGACCGACGGGGAGAAAGAAGAAGAAAGAGAAGAATCTCTTTACATAATTCCTTTTGTCAAATATTTACAATATGTGACAGGTGTACCTGCAAATCCATCCCTAAGTAAAAGAAAGAAAGTGACCAAAAACAATAAGGGGAAGAAGGTTTTCAAAGAAGAAGCACTAGAAATCGACAAAAAATAATTTTGGAGAGAAACATTCTGGTCAGAGGCAGGCATTGTCTTCAACAACCCCATCATCCAAGAGAAAATGACAAGTATCACCACTAAGATCATCGAGAAGCTACAACAAACCTGACAAGACACGACCATCATGAAAAAAGTATACAGTTCCTCGGTCAGACTGGAAATGAAGGAGGCTTTCCAGAAAGATAAAGAAAAAAATAAACAGGTCAAGAACATCAAGAGAACACTCAGGAAAATCGAAACAAGAGGGGCAAAAAGATAGAAAAATCTAGAAAGAAAAACTACCTATGTCGGCCCGAAAAAAGTCACAACAAACACGATTGAATGGGAGCTGAGGTCGAGAAAAACACCAAGTAAGAAAAGGACACCTGATGTAGAAATTGATTTAGCCAGGGAATTGCCTCCAGCAGAGCCAATACCGTCATAGAAGAAATATCAACAAAGAAAAAGAAAAGGAAGCTCATAATCACCAATTCGTCAAAAGCAACAGAATCAGATCAGCTAGTTGAGTCGGATGATATTTATATAGACAATTTGAACATAGAGCAGAAAAATCCGATCAAGGAAATCCAACTGGAGTCTACACAACATCTGTTGGCCAAGGAACAAACTATGCCATACTAGCCAGTCAGGTCAATACAAGAAGGTGAGCCATCTAGCCAGACATAAAAGCAAGTGGTTCACCAGTTTGAAGCAGTGGATCAACACGAAGACATATTGAGGACAACAAAAAACCAACAAGTCAGTGTCTTCCAGAGTAATAAGGAAGCAGAGCTAGACAGTGAAATCCCAAGAATACAAACATAAAGCTTGAATAAGAGGCACTCCCATGATGTTAATCTTATTGATCCTAAGTCGATTATCACAGAAAGGACAATCCAAGATATTCAGGACACAAGGGACAAGGATGTGCAAAACAATCAACAAGAGGAGGCAAAGAAAGAACAAACAAGTGAACAAAGCATTTTGATGACACAACAGATGGTGACAAAATATGGCCAGTCTTCCAAATCTACAAATAAAAGAAAGAAAAACAAGCCACCCGTGATTACTATCAGAACAAATAGAACAACTACCCCATCAGGTTCCATGACTGAGGCCTCATTCGACCCGATCAATATTTTCGACAAACACTTGTTTGACTGTTGATTATGTTGAAGCTTGAATCTGTTAGGACCGAAATGGAAACCTCACAAGGATTTAAATCCCCCTGCATTTTTATAGAGGTGGTTCTCCTCTTTATATTTTCTTGAGATTTTTAAATGTTCAATATGTGGGACTTGTCATAAGTCCATCATAGTATTTCAAAGAAACATAAATATAACAAATAAATAAAAGGAAAATTTTGTGTTTGTCTTTTTAAAGAAATTTCCCGAGAGAGGACCAGGAATCACACACATCACACTTTTAAAGTAAAACAAAAAAAAATCCTCACATCCATCATAGTTTAAGATAAAGATTTATGATCACATAATAAAAAACTAAAGAAGATGATTTGCATGAACAAGAGAACTTTAACAGAGTGGATACATGGGAAGTTCAAGTAAAGATAATGATAGATCAACCTCAAATACTTTATATTATGAAAACAGGGTTACAAAGCACAATCGATATTGTTCCCAAAGTAGTTCTCTTGGAATTTACAAAAAATATATAATATGTTACATATTCTTGAAAATGTAAATGAGTTTGTCTTAACGACTGGGATTGGGGCTCCCACGGACCATTAAGTAAATAAATACAAGAAATAAGATTTTAGAAAGAGGACGATGGGCAGTGGAAGGATCAACAAGACCTGGTAGGAAGAACAAAGGAGTTATCATCTTCGATTAAACCTTTCTAGTGAAAGAGGTGGAATAATTGGATGAAGAACTTGATAAAGAAAAGAAGAATATGATTGGTGTAAACTTACTATGATGGTTTCTCATGTGTTCATTTTCTCATTGATGTACTTTTATCATTTTCATCAATGGTTACAGAAACCGTCTCAACTGCTTCTTGTCCTTCATTTGTCAGTTTATCGATATCCTTCTTGAACCATTCCTCGATGTAAACTTTCATAGGCACCATGTTGATTTTATGTTAGATTTTAATATTGAATAGCTCACCCTTCAAGTCTCAGAGACCAATGGAAATTCCATGTAGTACTTCTTCAATATCTTGATTTTTTACAGAGTAATCCACTAGCCAGTTATCTATGGTGTTCTCATCATATACAATTATTCCATAGAATTTTTCAATTGACAATCCTTTAAAAATCTCAACCTGCTCATTGAATTGTTGTTTTGTTAGGAACAACGAGTTGAGGATCAACTTGGGATATTCGACTTCGTTAGTTCTTCCARCTAGGTCCACCTCCATGATCCTTTTGAATAGATCTTCTCTCCTTSTTATGGCTTGGTTGYAGGCCTGAACGATGTTGTTCAAGTTCTTTATTTTCTCTTTCYAGGAGGAATTTTCCTACTTGATCYRACTTGGAGAGGGAARGTCCTCCTCTCTTCTCTTTAGCACTGACATGTTGGTAACATTAATACCAAAGGGTACCGTGACATCAAGGTAGAAACCTTCTTCATTTTTTAGKTTGGCATGTAGATATTYAGGGAAGGCATGYGACCTCGAGTCAAAAGAAACAATGCTCTTTGAAATTTCCCAAGMTTTTGTAATTAGTGTCATTCATTTTTTGATATTATTCTCCACATAGCTCCTGGCTAATGTGAGTAAGATTGAGGATCCTTTTATTTTGGATGTGGGTGTGGCGGGTCCAACAATTTCCAAAGGCCAGGAAAGAAATGGAAGAGGCATCAAAGTCTCTTCTAGTTCCTTAATCCTTTCCTTTAACTTTGTATTTTTTTCTTCAAGACTACCAACGGAATCGTACAATGCATCACCARTGGCTCTATGGATTCTAGAAACCTGGGAAAGCCRCATATTMTTTAGGTTAACCTATGAATGATATTTCCCCTTTTTTTTCTTCACAAYACTCTTCTCAATAATTAATTTTTTATATTCTCTCTCAAATAAAACACTCTGAAATACAAATGATTCTTATTCATCAAATATCTCATTCTCAACAATTTCCAATGATTAGTTCTGGTGGGCCGCACCTCCTAGTTGGTCAATGTTAGGAAACATTTTCTCAATGTCATCTTCAAGCTCAATATCTTCAAGGGAGAAGCTATTGATGTCACTTCCAACGTGATTCTCTTCTTCCTCTTTTACAATATTATTCATCTTATCCCTTAGAGGAAGTTTATGGGAGCTTTCAATTTTTCCTAGAGGGGGGTTCTTGTCTCCTCCTCCGCCTGAACTAATGTTGATTACTTTTTTGGATGGGTGGGTCGTTAGCGCACTGCTCCGAGGTGTTGAAGTCTTGGGAGTAACAGTTGGGGACTGGGAACTCTTCTTGTTGGGACCTTTTCCTTTATGTTTATACAATTCATTGGTACTGAGTACCATCTCTAAGTCCCCAACAATGTGGGTAGGATTGCCCAAGCTATTATTTTCTTCTTCTCCTAGAAATGTATGGATAAATGAACTGCTAAAACCCACTATTAACATATGCTCAGCAAATATTCCATTAGGTTCAAACCCTCTAATATTTTTAGCGTACTTGAGATTCAAGTTGTGGAAGTGGTTTGTGAATTCATCATTTTTGTTCATATTTCTGAACACAAAATCCCCAAATTTCCAAGGCAAAGGTATGAATTGATTTTTTTGTTTTTCATGAAAAAATTGAAGCCAAAAGTTATATTTCCTTGCGACTTCTGCAAAAAACATTCTATCGGATATATGGCATGGAAGAAAGGAAGTATTTTCCTTAGAACCAAAAATCCTGATAATGTTGTAATCTTCCATTTGCTCCAAAGTCCCCTTTTTGTCCAGAAATTTACTGGCCTGAGCGGATATTCTTGGGGTATCCTTTTCGAACAAAAATTATTTAAGAACGGAGACAAAGTTGTTGAAAACTTCATAAAAATGTAGGGAAGCTTTGTGCCTCAATAAATATTGGTACCAAAAGGTTACGGGGTTTTGGCACAAGGGCAGACCCAGGGTTCAACGCTCAAGAGCGCACCAACAAATCCCTAACTACTAGCCCTTTAGGCAACACCTGGGAAGCAGATGAAGTCTCACCTGAGGTAGAGGCAGGGGTGGTTGCAAGACTCAGGTGTCTGCAACCTTAGCTGGGACACATATATATGGTTATATCCTTTACAGAGTACTTATCACTGTTCATTCATCACTATTCACCCTTATTGTACTTTGTAGATCAGACAGAACGTCACAATACTTTCTCAGATATAAGATATTTCATTGCTTAGTAACAACAAAACATATTAGATCATGTAGATATACTATTCATATACATCTAGTGAATCAAAAAGCATAAGAAAATCTATCTAATCATGGCATAACACTTAGCAAGATAATGAAAACACAAGGAAGCAACATCACAAAGCATGACACACAGGTTTAAGTGGTTCACCCCCACCCTGGGGCTACGTCCACAAAGTCTTATTCTTCTTTATTAGCTTTGGTCAATCTAATTACAGCACAGAGCTCAACTTGTACTCTGCATAGGACAGAAGATCTGCGTGCACCTCGCCATCTCCTCCTTCCCCGGGTAGATCTAGCATAGATCCTTCTTACAATCTATGCACTCAACACTTACCGCACTTGCACTCAACTATGAAAGCCTCTTAAAATTATGCACAAAGCATTTACATTCGATCACACATATCTAATTACTAGCACTAAGCCATCGACTCTTCTTACATTGCCTAGCTACTTATGTATACTTTACAACATAGGCCTAAACATGGGTAAACCCATGGGCCGACATCCCTTTTCCCATTACATTAACCCAAAACCCTAAAAGAGCCACAAAAGTGGGCCGATATATCATGATCTCTGCTTCACCTGACACTCCATCTTTTGACAAGGTGTCAATGTCCAATAATAGTCAAATATGACCAAGTGTTCCTCAAAACTTGGTCAAGGGCCAACAAGCCCCCAACACTCACTTGTGACTCATCTCGAGTCACTCTGGTCTGATCAACTCTGCTTCAAATGTCTCGATCTTGGACCGAGCTACTTCGACCTGCTGCAGTGTGACAACATCTTGCTCAGTGAACTCCTGGATCACTGTGTCGTTTACTAGTCCTTCCATGCATTGTTATGCGGTGATGACAACTTGTTCAAGCTCGACTGCCTGACTCTCAACTTCAGTGAACAGGTGGCATGCTTTCTCTTGGAGTGGTTGAAGTCATTGAGAGACTTCCATCAATTTACTTTGCAACATGTGTACCTGTTGTTGGGCGGTGCGTTGTTCTGGAAATTGCTTCATTCTTTAAACTGGGGTCAAGGGCTTCAGCTGCGCCTGTAGCGTATCTACATGTTGTTTTGCTTCTTGGAGATGTGCTTATAATGTATGCAATTATGGGCTCTCTGTGAGGTTCTCATAAGTCTGGGCACTTCTAGGACTCAGCTGCTTACATTCCAAAGACAAGGTTTTTAATCTACCAACTACGTTGTGGGCAGTTGCCTCCCTTAGGTCTCTTACTTCTTGTGGAGTCTCAGGCACGGTATGAAGTTCCAGATCTGCGATGCGTTGTTGAAGTTGTTGGATTACTTCTTCAAGTTATGCCACCTGTTGTGGGACACGTTCTTCAATTTTCACTTCAATGACCATCGTAGAGCGAAGTGCTCTGTGAACTCTTTCCTGTACTTCAAGTTGCTCTGCTAGCAGTTGGTCCTTGCTCCGTTGTAACGATGCTTTCTCCTCCTCCCACTTCGCTTGTAAGGCAAGCTTATCCTATTCTACCTTCCTCTGTTGTACTCTAAGTGTGCTATGTACCTGTGCCAAATCCTGGGTGGCTTGCGCTATGTCTTCTTGAGCTCATCGAAGGTGAGCTTCAACTTTCTCGATGATCTGGCGTAATTGGGTGGGCTCATCAGCTATTCCTGTTGTTTCAATTGTCAAGGGTTTCATAGAAACTGATCTGTTGGAATGGAGTGCCTATTTCACTTCTTGAAGTTCACCCTTGATCCAACGAAATACCTCCTCCTGCTTTGCTTCTTGCTTTTCTGCGATCTCTAGTGAGGTATCATTCAGTGCAGTGATCAAGAAGTCGAAGTCATCCTATGTGAGGGCAGTCTTAAATGTAGTCCAGGTGGCCTTATTTTCTTTCAGGATGAGGTATTTGGTGGGGTAATCTTCCTTTTCTTGGAGGGATCCTCCTCCTCTCTAGGCGAAGTAACCTCGCCTTTTTTTTGCTCAATCTCTATGCCACCTAGTTCTTCACCATCACCTCCCTTCGTAGGTGAGATCGAAGTGGTCTTCGTGGATGTGCTATGGACATCTTGAACTTCCACGTCCTTCTTAGTCTTGCGCAGTCTAGGTGTATCCGTTATAGCTTCAGGACTATCCATGTCGGACATCTCTGCGGGGTTTGCTGCAACAAGGAGGTATGCCGACCATTCCTTGGTAATCTACTCCAAGTCTTCTTCTATCAACTTATAGTATGATTGGAGTTGATGTTTGTGCTCATCAGCGTGCACTGTGATATAGGTGAAGTGGCGTTCTACGCTGAATTTGATCAAAGGTCTAAACCTATGAAGTGTATTTGGTGTGATGCGCGGTGTAGACTGGATTTCATTCTTCAATTGATTGTAATAAGCATGGAAGACAACATTGGACTGCCACTGCTTGTTCATGTCGTTGGAGTACCACAACGTACAAAACTTCATGGCCAGTGGTTCGAAGGGTTCAATCTCTAGAAAAGTGGCACCTTCTGGTAGCTCTCAAGCGATGAAAACGATTAGTATGAGCAACCAACTAAAGTGGAACTCATACCCTTGGTCCTGCGCTTGTCTGCAGTCAAGATCTAGCTGATTTACAAGGTACTTTGCCTAGTTCATTTGTAGTCCCTCCACGCACTTCCCTGCGAGGTCAACTACAAATCCGGTCACCTGTGTGGTTTTGTTTTTTAGGAATAACTTCCCTGCGATCAGCTGGCAACTGAGGCACACTGTTGCATTCTCAATGGAGGCTACCTTGTAACCTCATGTGCCCTTCTCTAGATCGCCATATGTGTATTTTATTCGTTGGGTGAGAGCGCGATCTGCGGTCTTTCCAAGGTAAAACTCCTGCGGGTCAGGGCCCTGCATGCTTAGCCCTATGATTCGATTGATCAGAATCAGATCCACAATGATGCATCGATCCAACCATAAGTATCCTCTATGGTAGTAGGACAACAACAATATAATGAATGCATTCACTTCCTGATGCCTCCTGAAATGAGGAATCTTCATTACATTGAGGAGGGTTGACTGCGCGAGGTTATGGGTCCATTGTTGAGGGACAATCTTTGGGTTCCTCCATTTTGTGATAGTTAAGTACTTGTGCGGGGCTAGCATACTGTAAACCTTGTGATATCCAAGGTTAAAATCATTAAATTTTAGCACTGTGAGCTTATCCAGGTCAGCATGAATTGCGCGCACCCCTTTCGGGAGGTACGCAGTGACCACAGCATAGTCGAAGTCTCTGGGTATAGTGTCTTGATTCACTGTGCCACTTAGTGGTGGGATATACTTGGGCAATATACTTGGGATCATCTTCACAATGGAGAAGTCGTTTTCGAGCTTATATCATATTTACGAAGGCAGTTAGGATGGTCCTTCTCGAGCAATGGAGAGGGAAGCTGGAAATGCTCCCGAGGATGATGCCTGTACACCTATAGACATTCCTCGCTCTGACACGACTCTCTCAATCATTAAGTCAATTAGAACTTCTTCAACGATTTTCTCAGCAACGTTGAGCTCGTCTGACATACAAACTTGGGTCAGCTAGCTTGGGTGCAAAAGGAATTCAGAGACTACAGTGAATAGTATGGAAACAAGGCAATGATCTCAAGGTGAGTTAATCTCAGGTTTCGTGCTCAAATTCTCACTTAGAAAAAAGTATTCTCGATGTGTGGCATGATGTACTAAGTAGGGAAACTTAGTAACAGTTTGCTAGCAACGGTTATGATCCTTCATTAACTTCTGTTCGACCTGTTATGGTGTGTTTCAACAGTTGGATGACGAACCTTTATTTTTTTTCTACCCGTTCAGGGTGGAAGTCAAACAGATATATTGGCCCCAATGGTTATATTGCTTCGTCATGGCAAAGTACTCTATGTCGTTGTTCTGATATCTCGACAAAGTTCCAATTCTGTAATTTTTATGTCTGCAAAGTATCCTCTAGAACCTCTTGTAACCTTACAGTATCATCCCTTTTCTTTCTTAATTTTCTAGCCTTCTTTCCAGTGAGCTTCGTATCAGTAATGCTTTTACCATTATGATGCTTTTCTTCTGTGGTCTTAGTTACTTTGCGTTGTTGAAAGTCTTTCCTAGGGTTCCTGGATAATACTTCTTCTGTATCAAAAATAGGTAACTCAATCTTCTACAGATCCTCTAGTGTTCTCTTAGCCTGGACATTGGAGTTGCTAGTATTAAATATCTGTGATCTTCTCTTCTGTTCTTCAATCAAGTGCGTGATCCTTCTGGTCATAAAGTCTTTTAACTCTTGCTTCTTTTGTTCCAAAACTTCTTCTTCCTCTTTTCGTCTGGCTTGTTCTCTATCAATCTAAGGTTTTCCTATGAGCATGGTAAATGGGGTGTTGTCTTCAACAAATTTAATAATATCAAAGTCTTCCTCTATTGAAGTTCCATTGACAGTCATAGGTATCTGAGCGAGCCTTACACATAGGTTTACTAGCTTTCCTCTGAATAAACTTGTTCCTCCTAGGGAAGGGGTCAAGGCAGGCTTTCCTATAGCTTCCCAAGTTCTTTCTGGCATAATTTTCACTTGTATTTCTTCATCAAGAATACAGTCAATGTCGAAGTCCCCTATTCTTTCTTTAACTTGCTCCTTTTCTTTGAAGATCTCTGATAGCCTAACATGTCGATGATCATTCAAGCTGTATTTCATCTGTAGCAATATCTTTTCTGATTCCTTCTAAGTTTATACTATTTTTGGATCTGCCTTAGGGTTTTCTTCATTCAGATTCATTCTTTCAAGCTTAGATATCATTCTAGTGAAATCCAACACTTCATGGTCCAAGGATCTGCAATAGAGACAACTAGGTCTTCCACCAGTGCATTCCTTAGCAAGATGTCCCAGTCTTCTGCAACTGTAACAGAGGGTTAACCCTCTCTTTCGTTTAAATGTTTCCCAACTTCTTTTGTAATGCGCACCAGGATCATGGTAGCTAGCCTGCAAAAAACTCTTTCTAGGATCCTGCATCCACTTGTTAGTCCAAACATTCTTTCTATGCATTGGTATAACATATCTATCATTATACTTATCAAATTTATTCATATCAAACTTTCTTTCATCTATTAATGCCCTAGTCCTAAAGCTAGGACAAAATCTATCAAGGATACCTAGATCCATGCTTTAGAAATAAAAAAATTTCACTTATCTTACTTCTACAGAGCACAAAGCTTTCAGATCTAAATTTTTTTGACTATTCTTACCTTTATTAGAGCACATAGCTTACAGATCTTACCTCTTTTCTGCGGATCTGACTTCTTTCTTTCATAAATTTCCACTTTTACTTTTCTTAGAGCACAGAGAATTCAAATCTAACTTCTTTTATTTGGATATGATCTTCCTTTCTCTAGATCTGACCTTATTCCTGGCACAAAGCTTCACAGGTTGAGTAAAAATCTACACACTAGGGCAACATATCTATGCACAAATCTTTCTTTTGCACAAAGTTTCTTCTTCCTTAGTTCCCAGCAATCATAGTTTCAGGTCCCGACAATGAAACCATTTGTTGGCACAGGGGTAGACCCAGGGTTCAACACTCAAGAGCGCACCAACAAAGCCCTAACTATCGGCCCTTTCAGCAACACCTGCAAAGAAGATGAAGTCTCACTCGAGGTAGAGGTAGGGGTGGTTGCAAGACTCAGGTGTTTGAAACCTTAGCTGGGACACAGACCTGTAATTATATACTTTACAGAGTACTTAGCACCGTCCATTCATCACTATTCACCCTTACTATACTTCGCAGATAAGACAGAATGTCACAGTACTTGCTCAGATATAAGATATTCCAGTGCTTAGTAACAACAAAACATATTAGATCATGTAGATCAGCACTAAGCATCTTCATACACATCAGATATACTATTCATATACATCTAGTGAATCACAAAGCATAATCAAATCTATCTAATCATGGCATATCACTTAGCAAGATAATGAAAACACAAGGAAGCAACAACACAAAGCATGACACATAGGTTTACGTGGTTCACCCCCACCCAGGGGCTACGTTCACAAAGTCTTCTTCTTCTTTATTATCTTTGGTTAATCTGATTACATCACAGAGCTCAACTTGTACTCCGCATAGGACAGGAGATCTGTGTGCACCTCACCAGCTCCTCCTTCCCAGGATAGATCTAGAACAGAGCCTTCTTACAATCTGTGCACTCGGCACTTACCGCACTTGCACTCAGCTCTGGAAGCCTCTTACAATTATGCATAGAGAATTTACATTCAATCACACATATCTAATTTATAGCACTAAACCATCGACTCTTCTTACATTGCCTAGCTACTTATTTATACTTTACAACATAGGCCTAAACATGGGTAAACCCATGGGCCGACATCCATTTTTCCATTAAATTAACCCAAAACCCTAAAAGGGCCCCAAAAGTGGGCCGAGATCCCGTGATCTCTGCTTCGCCTGGCGCTCCATCTTTGACAAGGTGTCGATGTCCAAAAATGGTCAAATATGACCAAGTGTTCCTCAAAACTTGGTCAAGGGCCAACACAGGGTCAAATTCACAATTCACCTTCTTGAATATAGACAATATAGGTAAATGAAATCAATGTGCTATCGCGAAAACCAAATAAGAAGACATAAATAATTTCTTATCGTTTTTATACTGAGACAATTGGGAAAAGATTTCAATGGAAATCAACTTCCCCCAATCGAAAATGGAATGCTCCTTGACAGTAAAATATAAGATGTAAATAATCATACGGGAAATGATAGCAGTATTTTCTTGTCCCATAACTCTGGTAAATAACCAAGAAATTTCCTGAAATGGGTTTTTGAACAAGCTGGCCTATAATCTGGTAATATCTTCAGGGATGGCCGCATGATTCTCCACGAATTCAGGTAAGAGATCCAGGTCATGTTGGCTCTAGGAGTCTCAGCATTTTACAGAATACTTGAGGTGAAAGGGAGACAAGAGAATGGTCTTGGAGTTGAATCATCCATTGGTTTGGTATATATCTCTCATCACACCAGGCAACTAGCTCCTTGCAGTCAAAGACTTCAAGAACACAACCTTCACGAGCAGTTATGGACGTCTAAATTACTTCCTTATGAGCAGAAGGGGATGAATAATAAGAGTACACTCTAGACCACTAAAAGTTCTAGTCCTCTCATCCAAAAATGTTCAAAGTATCTCCACAAAAAATTTGTTGAGTTGTCGCTACTATAAGTTGACGAGAGCATTCTTTTGATCCAAGTAATATTTGGAATGAGCGCTTGAGAGATATAATATAATCACCCATAAATCATGCTTTAATGTGGTTTAATGATAATTATCCTTGAGCCCTTCACCTATTAATGACAATATTTACAGGACCTGCATAATGAGTTATTAGCATTAAACCGTACTAAATGTGTATTGGGAAAAGTGTGAAGGTGGTAGGGATGAACGAGAGTGAAATAGGATTTGATATTTTTGTGAACTCGCCAACCTGGGAACCCGCCAACCCGCGACTGTAGAAGGTCAGAAATTGGCTAAGTGTTTTCATGCAATCAAACAGACTCAACATAGGAAGAATGAGATACTTGGGAGCTTGGGGAATCAGATGGTTAAAATGTAGATCGTGTATCTTTTGAGTGAAAAATGTATATCATGGAACATGGGGTAAGAGAGTTTGACCTCGCCAACCCAAGAACCCAAGACTGCAGAAACGACTAAGTATGGGATAATGTGGCCGTTGGTCAGACTCAATATGTGAGAGTGTAAAGGGAAAAGGGGAGGGAAATTTCGAAAGAGGGAATTGATATCAACAACGGACTCCAACTGTGGGATGATAACCGCATGTGGGTTGTCAAGAATCTAGAATCTCTTGTGACTAGGTGCTTCTTCCCATTGGGATATGGACTCAGAGTAAGAATATACAAACTGAAAAATGAAATTATGTACAATGAGAATGAAAAATTCTTAAGAGAAGAAACCTTTCAAATGTTTCCTGGTGACAAGAAACATTAATCTTTTACCCTTTATATCTTTGAGCATATAGGAGTTAAAAACCAATATCTTCTCGATGACATATGGTCCTATCCAAAGTGCTTCATAATTTGTATCCATGGACGGTTTCTCCTTGGCCTTGTCCCAAAGTAGCACCAGCTCTCCCTTCTGGAAATTCTTTACAGTTGTGCTCTGATCAAAATATCTTTTGACGCTCTACTATCTCTGAGAAGTTCGATTTAGGGCTTTGCTTCATTCTTCTTCAAATTTTAGCAATTGATTGATTCTCCTTTTGATGGATGAACTGTCTTTTGTATCTTCAATATTAACCACAAAGATCAATGCATTGAGCTCGAGACTAATTAGAATTTTTTCTTCCTCCCCATAAACCAATAGATATGGAGACATATTGGTGTTATCCTTCAGAGTCGTTCTACTTTCCCATAACACATTCGTCGGCTTCAGATGCCAATTCCTTTGGTTCTTGTCAATAGTTTTCTTTAGTATCTGCACAAGTTTTTTTGTGTGTGGATTCGGCAAGGTAATTATCTTGTGGATAATAATTCAATGATTGAACCATGATGATTCAATATTCTCCACAAAACTATATAAACTTCGACTCGATGAAAATATAACCATTGTCTATGATAAATATGTCAGGGACACCAAATATCGACAAAATGTTGTCTTTGAGGAATTTAATCAGCTCTTTAGAATCAAAATTATTTAACACCGCCTCCTCCGACCATTTTGTGAAATAATCTGTAGCCGTGAGGATGTACATATGCCCTTTTCTATACTTCGGATTAATTGGCCCGACAATATCAAGTCCCCATTGGGAGAATGTTTGCTCCACAATTACATGTTGTAAGGGCATTGCAGATCTCTTCATCTTTCTTGAAAAATGTTGGAAGGACACACATTTCCTTATCATGGCATACGAGTCTCTGAACATTAATGGCTAGTAGAATCCAACCCTTTATCTTGTGGGAAGTGGTAGTAGGGGAA
>JZKD02S1747531.1:0-14781 GCA_000966675.3 Picea glauca
AAGTAATAAGTGGTGGTCAAAATCCATCAATACTCATTACTAGAATTTTCCTTGAACTCACCAATGAAATCCAACCCCCATTGTTAAAAGGGTGCTTCTATGATGATTGGCTTAATGGGAAGGGAAGGAAGGTGTTGCTTGCCAGTAAAGAATTGACACAGTTGGCAAGATTTGATATATCGATGCATGTCGAAGAAAGTAGTGGGCCAATAATATCATGCCCTTAAAATATTATGGGTAGTGGTGTGCGCTGAAAAATGGCCTCTGCAATGCCCTAAATGAAGGTTGTCCATCAACTTCTCAGCTTCTTCCTTATTCACAAACCTGAGGATCACCCCATCAGGGTTTCTCTGCCCGAGATCGTCCTTTGTTAGGCAATACTACATAGATTTGAGCCTTATGGCTCTCCTTTTATGTTCTACCAAATGATCATGGCAAGTGAGGTTCTTCAAGTAATAAATGGCATTTGAATACCACTCATTGTTCTTGATTTCACTTACGATAATGTTGATATGTTCCGTCTCTCCTACCTAGATGGCCTCTTGATTTCTCTATGTCATCATTTTGGTCAATCCTTGACCTTTAATTATCTTGGATGGTTTGATCTCCAAATAATATTCATATATCTGTGAAACCAACTTTCCCCTTGATCCATGGAAATCTTGTTGTGATAAAACGTCCATTACAGCGGGGTAGGGGACGAAGGCTTTGATCTTGTTGTACCCCACATAAGTTCGAAAATGTTTGAGAGACTTGACTAGAGCGTAAGCTTGTTTTTCTATAATGGTGTAATTCAATTCTAAGTCTCTAAGATTCTTGCTCATGAAGGAAATCAGTTGTTCATCCCCTTGATCATTTTTCTGTAACAGAACTCCTACAATGGTGTCCTTCGAAGCGAAAAAATAAAATAAAATATATATATATATATATATATATATATATATATATATATATATGATGAAGTCCTTGGAAAAATTTGGACTGACCAAGACTTGTGCAACAATTATTTATTCCTTGATATGTTGGAAGGATAGCTTACCTTCATTTTCCCATTCGAAAGGGGCATCCTTCTTTAACAATTTATTAAGGGGTTTAACAATCTCGGCAAAGTTTGGAATGAACCTCCTCATGAAATTAATTTGGCTAAATAAAGATTGCAAGGATTTATTGTCTTTAGGGAGAGGGATCTTCTTGATGGCTTCAACCCTGGTAGGGTCTATTATGATTATGTATTTATAAATGATATGACCTAGCAACTTGCCTTTGTGAACACCAAAAATTGATTACTTAGGGTTGAGAGAGATGCCATACTCCCTATATCTCTGGAAAAATAGTTCTTAAGTCTTGGATGTGTTGTTCCTTCTTTTTGGAGATAGTGATTAGATCATCCTAGTAGATCTCTATAAGTTTCCCGATCAAATCCCTAAAAGCATAATCCATGGCGTGCTGGAAAGTGGCCCCTATAGCGGTTAGTCCAAAGGGCATTCTCAAATACTTATAAGTGTCCCAAGGGGTGGTGAAAGCAGTTTTTAGTTGGTCATCCTCATTTAACAACACCTGATTATATCTTGAGAAACCATCAAGCATGGACATCATTTCCACTATGGTGACCCTTTGTAGAAGATACTCCATATTTGGTAGAGGATAATTATCCTTAAGTGAATCTTAGTTCAAATATCTAAAATCGACACATATCCTGATCTCGCCAGTCTTTTTCCTCACAATGATTGGATTAGACACCCAAGACGAATATCTGATAGGCTCAATTATTCCTGCCTCAACCATCTTTTGCAACTCCTTTTAAACCTATGGAACAACCTTTGGGTTCATATGGCTGAGCTTATGTCTGAAGGGATTAGTGTCATATATAAGGGGAATAGTGTGTTGTATGGCGTCTTCTCGGTAAGCCTTCATATCTTTGTAAGACCAAGTGAAGACATCCTTAAATTCTCTTATGAGGGAAGTCAACTTCTCCATTTCATCAGACGTTATTTGTTTTCCAAACTTGATCATATTTGGGGATTCCTCGGTCCCAATATTGAATTCCATGATATCGCCATTGATTTTTCTCGACGACTTCCCCTTTTACATGTCATTTCGATCAAAAAGGTATCTAAGGGGACGATACCTTTAGTTAAGGGTCTTTCAACTAAATCAATGATCTCAATATTTCCCTTTTCCGCCAATAGGTTTATCTGGGCTTTCGAGAATTCACCTTCATTCTGGAGAAAACATAGAATGTGGCTTTCATTTTCAGGTAGTGACGCTTGTAATTTACTTCCACCTTATAGAGAGTGATTTCCTTGAAAAGTTGCAGGGTGGAAGCGGAAACAACAAGGTTGTCTACAAAATATTATCTTCCCTAGGGATGGCTTCAATAGAAAAGTTGTCAAACTTCTTTATGGCGTCCCATACAACATCCATGTATGGTTTCAACCTTGGGTTTTTAGCAGTGAATTTTTTATTAACTTGCAAAATGATTAAGTCAAAATCCCCTCTCACATCCAGGGACTTGATGTTCATGTCAATGGAAATATTTATGCCCATGATAAGGGATTTGTACTCGGCAATGTTATTTGTACAGTTGAACTCAAGCATGTACGAGAAAAGGGTAGTATTGTTGTCTGGTGATCTCAAAACTATCCCTACACCTGAGTCCGTGCTTGAGTGTGCACCATCAAAATTTAAGCCCCAAGATCCTTCCTTATTTTCCTCATCAAGGAAAAGGGAGATTTCCAAAATGAAGGTGTTGTTAATCCCTTCTTCCAGAACCTGATGGGTTATGTTGACATGATCCACAAAACCTTCATTTTTGGTCTCGCTTGGGGAAAGAGCGTTCTCTTCACCTTTGATGATACCAACTTCTTTCTCTTTATGAGGATCTGTCAAGACTTGTCGAATATGTTGCAAAAAGTATTCTTCATCCTGCTTTGTTGCTTGTTTCCTTTCAACCTTCAAAACCTCATTTGTTGAGCGAGGTATACTTTTCAATGTTAGTTCCTTTTCTTTACCCAATAGACTCATCATACGATGAGCTATATTTTTAACGCCCTCCTCTCGTTCTTTCTGCAGGTATGTCCTGATATCATGGGGAGGGTCTGGTAACACAAAGTCATTGATTTGATTAATCTGAAAGGTCTATTCAATACATTCCTCCTCTTGCATGAGAGACGAGGTTATGTTTTATTCTATCTCACATGCCCTTTCTTGAGCTTCAAACAAATTTGTAGGGCATCTTCCAATTAAAACTCCACATGGGTCTTTCATGGTTGACATGTAAGACTTGAATATAGTAGCTTGGGAAGGTTTGAAATCTTGAGGAAAACTCCTTACAAGGGTATTAAACCTATCATTGAAATCCCTTACACTGTCTCCTGAATTTCTCTTGTAGTTGTAGAGTTGATCGTAAAGGGACTGGTAATCTTTGTTCTTTCCAAATATTTTGGTAAAACATTCTTGAAAGAGATCCCAATTCGTGATTATTCCTAGGAGAATACTATCATACCATTCCTTGGCCTTTGCGACAAGACAGTAAGAGAAGAGTCTCATATAGACATCTTCATGTTGGTCATAACGTTCCAAAGCGATCTTCTCCTTAAAAGAATCTAAGTGATCTTCAGTTGTAATGAGATCTTCTCCTGAAAAGTTGGGGAGCCACTCCTTGAAGTCCTTTGGGAGTTTGTGAGGAGATCCAAGGATCTTTGTCATGTCCAAAGGTTTGTACGCATCTTTGGCCCACGGGCTCCATGTAGCACTCGGTGAGGTGGGCACGAGTGAGAGTGGAGGTGTGGGGGTAGTAGGTGAGGATGGAGGGCTATGAGAAGTAGATGAACAATCATGAGAAGTGGGAGTCGACGGAGGACTAGACCCTTTGGGTGAAGTCTTATGACGTTTGGAAGTGTTTTGGGGGGTCAAGTAATGCCTTTTTTGAGTACATCCCATGATGGAGTCCCCAGATGAGCTTTAGGACAAGCTTATCAAAAGTGAAAAGGGAACATCCTTTAGGTGGAGTCGCCATGAAAGTTAGGGAAAAGGCTTTGGCATAGCTTGCCAAAGTATTGTTATGGTTCAGAAGAGGATTCAAAATCCTCCCTGACAATGGGGCCAAAATTGTATCGCACTAGGTTGGGAAAATCATGACCCAACCACCAAATGACGACAACTTAGAGAACACCTACCCACTGTCACCTTAGGCAAGTATTCTGGTCACTTTAGAGGTGAGAGAATCACCTCAAGGGGGGGATCTTGATGACCCTGGGGAAATGAGATGGAAAGTGAAGAGATGAAAGAATGTCCCCCTAAAGGTCAAGATAGAATATGCAGAAAGGCATGGGAAAGAGTCTTGGTGGTAGCCAATAGTTTCCAAGAGATAAGAACACATGTGAAGAGTGATATACCTTCTCGTGGAACAAGAACAAGCCAAGTATAAATGTATAATGTTAAAGGGACAAACAAGTTAGGCTTGTTGTCCCTAATTGTGGCAATAAACAACAATGTATATCAGCAAGAAAATAAGTATTAAAGATGTTAAACAATTGCTAAAAGTCCAACAAATGATGCAAGAGATAAGCTAGATAAACATTAGTAATACTCAAGAATGAAAGCACGAGACTTTAGCAATGAAACAAGGTTGTAATAGAAGATGTTTGCAAAGATATTTTGCAGTCTTATGGCTGTAGAAAACAAGTTTTTACAATAGTAAATCCAACCACCGAAACTTACAAAGAGTCCACCCAAAAGTTGTGCTAGGCCTAGTAGATTATCTTGGAAAACTTTCAACAAATTCCAATGGTTGAAAATCAAGTTATAAATGAAAAAGTGTTGGGGCTTCTGCAGCCCTAATGGTTGTAGATGAAATTTTATAACAGAAACAAGAAATAATTATCCAATTAAGACGCCCTAGTTGCTATGACAAGTCTAGAAAGTCAAGAAGAGATTGCAATTTAAACAATTTGATTATCTCGTGTTTTCACGTATCCCAATGCAACAATTTTATTTCTCCAATGCAAAGTGTGTAAATGATTAGTGCTTTAAATATTGGGTTATGGAGTCAAAAGATGAGTTAACTACACTACTTCCTTGGGGTTTTAAACCCTCTTACTCCACAAGGCAAGTAAAACTGGCTAGGAAAGTGTTAAAAGGGTGCAAGTCATTTTACTTCTCCTAGCACTACCTTAAGTAACAAATTATTTCCCAGACAAATATTGATGAGCTTAGTGGTTTTTTATGCACTTATACTCCCCAAGAAATTCAATTAGTTAACCTTGCAACAAAGAAAAAGAGACAATAACAAGATAAATCCCTTCACCTAGAGCAAGAATCAACAAGAGAAACTTACACTTTACCAAGAATTATCCACCAATATGCAAAAGAAACACTCCATGAGAGGTAGTGCACCACTTCCTTCCACCAATAGCAAAGTAAACCATGACAAATGCCAAAGAGAGAGAAAATGCCCAAGGGTAGCGAAAATTTCAGCCAAGTACTTCTCACAATGGGAGAGTTATGTTATAATGATTCGAGTTTGATCTCTATTTATACAAAAAGTCTTAGACATAGTTGGTCCACGTACGTTAGGGTAAACACAAAGTAAGGGAACAACAAACCCCTACTTTTCCCCTTTACAAAAATAATACTAAACAATTCATACTTTGCACATAAGATGGAACCCTAAGTAAGACATCACCCCTCTAGGGGACATTTTGAAACTTTTCCAAGTTGTTGGAGAAGAAAATGGAGGTCGTTGGGGCTTCTTGAGCCTCCTCTTCATGTTCCAAGGTCTATCCATGTCTCCTCCAGTCAAATCATGCGAAGTGTCAATGAGAAATAACTCCGTCACCATCAAACCCTAGCCTTAGGTGACGTCAAGCCTCCAAAAGTGATGTTTTTCCTCTCCTAGGCAAGTCGTTTGGGTAAAAGGGGCTAGGTAAGGTCATCCATGATGTTTTCTAGGCCTCCAAAGGCACGTCTTTGTCATCTGGCATACAAGCCCTTGGCATTAAACCTATGGTCTTCTTACCCCATGGAAGCCCAAACTAGGCTTGTTCTCCCAAAACAGGGCACCAAGCAAGTTCTTACAAAACAAATGGGTACACCCTCCAAGGATCTCAAGTCAAAATATCATGGCAAGTGAAAACCACACATTATAAACAAGGCACCTAAAAATGTGCATCAAAACTACCTCATCAAATTAAATAAATGCCCAAAGACCCTAAACAATTCACCAAGTTTAGGTATGGGAGGGATGTCATAAAAGTCATATTGGGTAGACCAAAACCATTAAGTAGGGGATGCTTCCAAGGATGTCCCTTCAAGGTCATGTAGTGGATGATGAGGTGGATAGGGGATTAGACTTCATAGGTCAATGATTTTCATGACATACAAGGGCTCATATTATCTCATTTATGGGTGCCTTTGTAGAGGGTGTGTTACACTTTCGTCCTCAATGCGACCTTTTTCCAAGCCCACTTAGTGCCATTTATTAATGAATTAATGATCCAAACACGGGTGCACTCCCAATAGTGAATCGATCAGCTTCAGGGGCAGTAACACAATGTCACTTGAAAGAAGAGTTCCACAAAGCACCATAGGGATAACCATCAAAGTGTTAGTCTTTCATTCAAGCAGGATGTTTATTATGTGTTTGATCTTTTGCAAGACTTCAATTATTTTAAGAGAAGTAGTTCGTCATTCTCAAGACCTGTCTGGACAAGCATCTAGAAGGTTTATATTTTAGGCTTTTATATTTTTCCAACAACCATCCCCCTAGGCCTTCAACCCTTTCTTCCCACGAAAAGAGGTACATGCCCTTCTTGGGTCACTAAAGTCAAAGGGCCTAGAAGAGGACAGTGTGATGGGAATGCAATGAGCAGAAAGTGATAAGTATGGTCGAGAATCGTACGATAACCCCTCAAGGGATCCCTAGTTTCATCCCTTCCCCAAAATTTGGCCACTTACTAGGAAATTGATGACACTCACCAAGGTGAAACAAGGTCAAAAGAATAATGTCCAAATAGGCATTCTATAATCAAAAGAAGCTTCAATAGAACATGCTTAAATGCCTCAAATATTAGGGTGATTACCTGCCAAATTACCTTGTACCGCATAGAGAAAGACCCATGTGCCTTCCAGAAGTTGGTTGGTGTGGTGGATGCGTTGACGATAGATCCAAACTGTGGTGATAGAGTGGGCTTCCATATGTGCAAGTGGACACTGTTATCCATGTGGTCTCTCGACACTCCATATCTACAACCTGAGGGCCTCGAGACATCATCTTCTTGGTTATCCCACAAAATGGGGATAACGGGTTTGAAGGTGAACCTTCTTATGTCCCCTTAAATATACTAAACATACAACTAGAAAAAAATATGTTATTTAAGCAAGTCATGGAGATACATTAGTAGACCAAAGACTTTGACCCAATGAGATTGATGTGCAATAAAAGCAAAGACCTTCTATGGGGCATTATAAACTTTCTTGAATCAGCCCTTAGATCTATCACCCAAGACTCTCAAGGGTGCTATGTAAATACATTCTAAGCTAGTCAATCTTAACCACCACTAAGGAGGCCACTCTGCAAGATGAGTGACCGATGAAGGATAGTTAGACACGCTCTCTTTTTATTGTTGTTTGGACAACTATGTCTTGTTCTCGTTATCTTTTCTATCTTTCAATGTGTTTGGCTATCCTTTGTTAAGTTAGTATGTTTCACTGTCCTCTACAAATAATTTTTCCATCAATCCAAATGCATCATAGAGAGGATGCTATGTGATATAACTATGGTTCACAATGTCTCTTTCAAATCTATGTAGGGAGTTTTTGGTTCTCTAATTGGCCTTCAGAAATTATTTTTCATACTTGAAAATGTGAAATACATGGAATTATGTTATCTCCCTAATCTATATGTGCTCTAACCACTCAAACAATGTATAAATAGTCTGATATTTTGTATTTTCCATTAATCCAAAAATGGCATTGCCCTAATAAAATGTCACAACCAACCTACAAAGTTTCTCCATTTCATTTCAAAGTTAATAATACCCTTCATATGTATGTGTATTTTGGTTTGAGAATACATTGACTCATTTAATTTGTAATTAGCTCTCGTGTGATTTCACAATATATTGTCACATGTTCATTTGTAATTAGAGCATATGTGTTTTCTCCATTATTTTATGTATATTTTTATTGGACAATACACTATAACACTTGGCAATCAATATCCAGCTTGTTGTAGAGTCATTGAGACTCTACAGTGGATGGATGGATAATGTATATACCATCATCCTGCATAAACCCATGGCATGGATGTGCCTTCATCGTATGCGATGGATTCACATGGTGATGTAGATGGATGGATGGATGGTTTTCAAGGTAGATGGTATCCTTCATGGATTCCCGAGGTGACATTATATTGATCCACCGTCATATCTTGGATCATTCCCGCATTCTCCGGCCTGATTATATGTACTCTCGATGTAGACAGATAGACTTTTTGGATTTCCCGGGAGGTCAAGGCACAGTCGAGTTAGTCCAGCATAACTCGTGAATTAAATTACCCAGATACCCACAATGCTACGTTGGTTCTCAAACCGACTTCATTCGACTAGTCAATCTTCCAAGAAGGTTGTTCTTTGTTGGCCGAGATCTATCCTGGTTGTGATCAATATTCCGAGAAGGTTGTTCTTTGTTGGCCGAGATCTATCCTGGGCACGATTCTTCTTTGATGGCCGAGATCTATCCTGGGTGTGATCCTTCTTTGCTAGCTGATATCTTCTCATGTGTGCTTACAAAGGGCGTTGCTTACAAAGGGCGTGATCCTTCTTTGTTGGCCAAGGTAATCTGTTACTGTAACCTGGGTTTACATATAATTTCGATGCTTTAATAGGATCTCCACATTCAATATAATTACTGAGAACTCATCCGGTTCTTCTGGAATGTAATGCAATTGTTTTGAATTGGTTTTGTGATATTTGCAAGGAGAATGTGCTCCCACCGAATTCGGTTTGTTATATTTAGTTCACTTCAACCTTATCCTAGGTCGACCCAGACTCCTTTTAATGGCCACCACATAGTTCTTTTTAACTTGGTTTTATGAATATCTACAGATATTTGTGACTCCTTTGGATTTTTGCTTAACTATTTTTTGAACGGTGTGCTTATGGGAAGACACTACCTGGTTTTCTTTCTTAAAATGTTCGCTCTATGGTTGGTTGTCCATAATCTTTATGTTTTCTATTTACTTGAATCTTACTTCCAGTGGAAATGTGTAACATATTTCTGTTTAGATATCCGACCTTATCGAAGCAGAGTTTTGTGAGGTTTCAAATTTGATGGAGATTTTGATGTTGTGAAGTTTATTGTTCTTGTCCAGCATAGTGGCTTTTTTTATCCCTTTAGCAATCAATGTACTTGGATTTCCTATGTTTTATCCAATTCAATTTTTCCTCTAACAGAGGCTTTCCATTCAACTTTTTATGGAGATTTTGAACTTTCCAAAAAAAAATTATAAAATTATAATATTGATCAAATATTATTTTAATTTTATCAACTTTAATTTATAAATACGAAGTATTTTAGAGTTGAAACTTGAAAGGCACATCACGAGTCTTGTTTTTGTTTTTCCACATCGACTATGTATCACGAAACAGTCTTGAATGTCATTACAACCATGTTTTCATAACGAAATATACTTGGAGGTTATAACCTCATTATACATTTAAAATCATTAGTGGAAAGCACTTTAACGATACATTAGGGATTCATATAACCTCATTATATAACGATACATTGATATAAACCGATATCAATGTCTGAACATCCATAGCCTTATGAATATCACAACATTGTAAACATACATATCCTTGTGATCAAATGCCAACATTGCTCTCAAACTCAGATTGATCAATATGGTTAGAGAAAATTTACAATTCTTCAAAAAAATACATTGTAAACATACATATCTTTGTGATAAAATGCCAACATTGCTCTCAAACTTAACTTGATCAAAATGACTAGAGAAAAATTACAATTCCTCTCTACAATTCCTTGTATAATATTTTTTTTATTATCGAAAGGTTGGTTTGATTACTTAGTAATATTGGTAACATAAATTTCACTGAAAATTTCAAAAACTGTTCTCAAGGAATCCTTTGAAATTCTTAGTCACCTTGACAGCTGGAAGTTGATCTTCAGTCTTTTTAAAATTCGGTGTATATATATTACCAGGAGAGGTGGCCATGTTCAATAACAATTTTAGAAAGGAAAAAATATTCTCAATATCCAATTTTCTCGATTGCAAATCAAACCAATTGAATGAATCAGTTACGTTATGGTTATACTTACTTTGAAGGGCATAACAGAACCAATATTCTAGATTGCAAAACCCCAAAGGAATTGATCAGTTACATTATGGTTACACTTACTTTGAAGGGTTGTAGCTGAAATCGTATTATTAGATGGTCTAAAAATGGATTCAAGTATTGAGATCTCTCCCAAGTCAGTTGGTTCAGCCACTATATTTACCCTGAAACTATTGTGTGCCATGAGGTTTCAAACCCTTTTCAAGTATCAATCTCAATTCATATTAGTCTGCCACCTTCAAGGATTTAAAAGTGAATAAAACAAGTATAAATGTATTTAACATTCTCATTCCCGTTATTTGATGAGTGTGCTTACAGTGTTGTGTGTAGTAACCGAATGTCCATTATCCTAATCATCAAATAAACAATTCTATTTCCACCCCATTGGCTCATCGCTTATATGTTTGTAACTTCTATTTTTTTTAAATGATACAATAAATGTGCATGTTCATAGCCCTCCCAAAGCTTTTTCTATCTCCCTCGATCATCTCAATAATTTTCAATCCATAAGGAATTATCTTCCGAATCCAGAATGTCTCCCCACAATGTCTGAGCATGAACCCTCAAATATAACAACTCGGACCATTCTTTGTTCAAAATTTGACAGAAAAAATCTTTATTCAAAGGCATTTGTTATTCAAAATTTGAGAGAAAAATTATGAATTACATGTCCTCCAAAATTTATTTTTGAATACGAGTCTTCTTCCAAAACACTCCTGACATAACCATTGTATTTTATTTAGGTTCGAAAAAAAAATCAAGAATAACATANCCCTTAGATCTATCACCCAAGACTCTCAAGGGTGCTATGTAAATACATTCTAAGCTAGTCAATCTTAACCACCACTAAGGAGGCCACTCTGCAAGATGAGTGACCGATGAAGGATAGTTAGACACGCTCTCTTTTTATTGTTGTTTGGACAACTATGTCTTGTTCTCGTTATCTTTTCTATCTTTCAATGTGTTTGGCTATCCTTTGTTAAGTTAGTATGTTTCACTGTCCTCTACAAATAATTTTTCCATCAATCCAAATGCATCATAGAGAGGATGCTATGTGATATAACTATGGTTCACAATGTCTCTTTCAAATCTATGTAGGGAGTTTTTGGTTCTCTAATTGGCCTTCAGAAATTATTTTTCATACTTGAAAATGTGAAATACATGGAATTATGTTATCTCCCTAATCTATATGTGCTCTAACCACTCAAACAATGTATAAATAGTCTGATATTTTGTATTTTCCATTAATCCAAAAATGGCATTGCCCTAATAAAATGTCACAACCAACCTACAAAGTTTCTCCATTTCATTTCAAAGTTAATAATACCCTTCATATGTATGTGTATTTTGGTTTGAGAATACATTGACTCATTTAATTTGTAATTAGCTCTCGTGTGATTTCACAATATATTGTCACATGTTCATTTGTAATTAGAGCATATGTGTTTTCTCCATTATTTTATGTATATTTTTATTGGACAATACACTATAACACTTGGCAATCAATATCCAGCTTGTTGTAGAGTCATTGAGACTCTACAGTGGATGGATGGATAATGTATATACCATCATCCTGCATAAACCCATGGCATGGATGTGCCTTCATCGTATGCGATGGATTCACATGGTGATGTAGATGGATGGATGGATGGTTTTCAAGGTAGATGGTATCCTTCATGGATTCCCGAGGTGACATTATATTGATCCACCGTCATATCTTGGATCATTCCCGCATTCTCCGGCCTGATTATATGTACTCTCGATGTAGACAGATAGACTTTTTGGATTTCCCGGGAGGTCAAGGCACAGTCGAGTTAGTCCAGCATAACTCGTGAATTAAATTACCCAGATACCCACAATGCTACGTTGGTTCTCAAACCGACTTCATTCGACTAGTCAATCTTCCAAGAAGGTTGTTCTTTGTTGGCCGAGATCTATCCTGGTTGTGATCAATATTCCGAGAAGGTTGTTCTTTGTTGGCCGAGATCTATCCTGGGCACGATTCTTCTTTGATGGCCGAGATCTATCCTGGGTGTGATCCTTCTTTGCTAGCTGATATCTTCTCATGTGTGCTTACAAAGGGCGTTGCTTACAAAGGGCGTGATCCTTCTTTGTTGGCCAAGGTAATCTGTTACTGTAACCTGGGTTTACATATAATTTCGATGCTTTAATAGGATCTCCACATTCAATATAATTACTGAGAACTCATCCGGTTCTTCTGGAATGTAATGCAATTGTTTTGAATTGGTTTTGTGATATTTGCAAGGAGAATGTGCTCCCACCGAATTCGGTTTGTTATATTTAGTTCACTTCAACCTTATCCTAGGTCGACCCAGACTCCTTTTAATGGCCACCACATAGTTCTTTTTAACTTGGTTTTATGAAGATCTACAGATATTTGTGACGCCTTTGGATTTTTGCTTAACTATTTTTTGAACGGTGTGCTTGTGGGAAGACACTACCTGGTTTTCTTTCTTAAAATGTCTGCTCTATGGTTGGTTGTCCATAATCTTCATGTTTGCTACTTACTTGAATCTTACTTCCAGTGGAAATGTGTAACATATTTCTGTTTAGATATCCGACCTTATCGAAGCGGAGTTTTGTGAGGTTTCAAATTTGATGGAGATTTTGATGTTGTGAAGTTTATTGTTCTTGTCCAACATAGTGGCTTTTTTTATCCCTTTAGCAATCAATGTACTTGGATTTCCTATGTTTTATCCAATTCAATTTTTCCTCTAACAGAGGCTTTCCATTCAACTTTTTATGGAGATTTTAAACTTTCCAAAAAAAAATTATAAAATTATAATACTGATCAAATATTATTTTAATTTTATCAACTTTAATTTATAAATACGAAGTATTTTAGAGTTGAAACTTGAAAGGCACATCACGAGTCTTGTTTTTTGTTTTTCCACATCAACTATGTATCACGAAACAGTCTTGAATGTCATTACAACCATGTTTTCATAACGAAATATACTTGGAGGTTATAACCTCATTATACATTTAAAATCATTAGTGGAAAGCGCTTTAACGATACATTAGGGATTCATATAACCTCATTATATAACGATACATTGATATAAACCGATATCAATGTCTGAACATCCATAGCCTTACGAATATCACAACATTGTAAACATACATATCCTTGTGATCAAATGCCAACATTGCTCTCAAACTCAGATTGATCAATATGGTTAGAGAAAATTTACAATTCTTCAAAAAAATACATTGTAAACATACATATCTTTGTGATAAAATGCCAACATTGCTCTCAAACTTAACTTGATCAAAATGACTAGAGAAAAATTACAATTCCTCTCTACAATTCCTTGTATAATATTTTTTTTATTATCGAAAGGTTGGTTTGATTACTTAGTAATATTGGTAACATAAATTTCACTGAAAATTTCAAAAACTGTTCTCAAGGAATCCTTTGAAATTCTTAGTCACCTTGACAGCTGGAAGTTGATCTTCAGTCTTTTTAAAATTCGGTGTATATATATTACCAGGAGAGGTGGCCATGTTCAATAACAATTTTAGAAAGGAAAAAATATTCTCAATATCCAATTTTCTCGATTGCAAATCAAACCAATTGAATGAATCAGTTACGTTATGGTTATACTTACTTTGAAGGGCATAACAGAACCAATATTCTAGATTGCAAAACCCCAAAGGAATTGATCAGTTACATTATGGTTACACTTACTTTGAAGGGTTGTAGCTGAAATCGTATTATTAGATGGTCTAAAAATGGATTCAAGTATTGAGATCTCTCCCAAGTCAGTTGGTTCAGCCACTATATTTACCCTGAAACTATTGTGTGCCATGAGGTTTCAAACCCTTTTCAAGTATCAATCTCAATTCATATTAGTCTGCCACCTTCAAGGATTTAAAAGTGAATAAAACAAGTATAAATGTATTTAACATTCTCATTCCCGTTATTTGATGAGTGTGCTTACAGTGTTGTGTGTAGTAACCGAATGTCCATTATCCTAATCATCAAATAAACAATTCTATTTCCACCCCATTGGCTCATCGCTTATATGTTTGTAACTTCTATTTTTTTTAAATGATACAATAAATGTGCATGTTCATAGCCCTCCCAAAGCTTTTTCTATCTCCCTCGATCATCTCAATAATTTTCAATCCATAAGGAATTATCTTCCGAATCCAGAATGTCTCCCCACAATGTCTGAGCATGAACCCTCAAATATAACAACTCGGACCATTCTTTGTTCAAAATTTGACAGAAAAAATCTTTATTCAAAGGCATTTGTTATTCAAAATTTGAGAGAAAAATTATGAATTACATGTCCTCCAAAATTTATTTTTGAATACGAGTCTTCTTCCAAAACACTCCTGACATAACCATTGTATTTTATTTAGGTTCGAAAAAAAAATCAAGAATAACATA
>JZKD02S1747531.1:80482-101595 GCA_000966675.3 Picea glauca
AGACTCTTCACCTGTTAGGAATAGATCGTCAACATATAGTAGTAGAATCACAGGCGCATTGTTCACGACTTTGTAGTAAAGATTTGGATCTGCATGACTTTTGGAGAAACCGAGTTTCGTTAGATAGCTATCGATTATGGCATACCAAGCTCTTGGAGCTTGCTTGAGTCCATATAAATCTTTTTTTAGTCTGCAAACATGAGTGTCTCTGGAATGTACTTCAAACCCTTGAGGTTGTTCAATATATACTTCTTCTTCGATTGCTCCATTGAGGAAAGTTGTTTTTACATCCATCTGATGTAAACTCCATCCCATGGAAGCGGCAAGAGATATGATAGCTCTAATGGAAGTATATCTAGCAACTGGAGCAAATGTTTCTCCATAGTCTTCTCTCTCCTTCTGGGAGAACCCTCTAGCTACGAACCTTGTTTTATATTTATCCACGCTTCTGTCTATTGCATGTTTGATCTTCTATACCCATTTTGAAGTTACTACTGATTTTTCTTTAGGTCTAGGCACAATTTCCCATACATCATTTTTCATGATGGATTGGTGTTCATCCGTCATAGCTTCTGCCTCTTCAAACGTGGCAGGTTCTTCATCTAGAATCTTTTTCATACATGCTGCATATCTTGAGAATCTTTTGGGCTTCTTACTTTTTTTGAAAGTCCCATCTGGGGCCTTGAGTCTTTCTACTTCTTGTAAGGTAGCTTCAAGCCAAGTTGGTCGTTTCTTGGTCTTAGGTACGGTGTCTAAATCAATGGTCTCACACGGTTGTATCAGATGATCAAGTTGTTCATTTTTTTCATTCTGGTTTTCTGTGCTTTCTTCAATAGGGTCTTCATACTCTTCTTCTTCTATAGTTTCTTCTATAGATTTCTTGAAAGCCATCTTTTCATTGAAGGTCACGTCTCTACTGACTTCAATCTTATGTTGTTACGAGATATAGATTCTATAAACCTTGGATGATTTGCTATATCCCATGAATATGCCCTTCTTTCCTGAGGGTTCTACTTTATTCCCTTTGTCCTTGGGAATGTGAGAGTAAATAGGACATCCAAAGATTATTAAGTTTTCCACATTAGGTTTCTTACCTGAGAAGGCTTCTTCTGGAGTCATATCCTTCAATATGCGGTGAGGAATTATGTTTTGAACATATATTGTTGCCATGGTTGCTTCTCGCCATAAGAACATGGATAAACCTTGATCGTTTAGTAGTGCCTTCACGGTTTCTTCAATAGATTTGTTCTTCCTTTCTGCTACACCATTTTGTTGAGGATTATGAGGAACAGTCAACTCCCTCATAATCCCTATTGATTTGCAGAATGCAACGAATTCCTTTGATGTGTATTCTCCTCCATTATCTGTTCTTAAGGTTTTGATTTTCTTGTTCGTGAGGTTCTCTATCTCAGCTTTGAATTCTTTAAACTTGTTGAATACTTCATCATTTGTCTTCCAAAGGTATAACCAAGTCTTTCTTAAATAATCATCTATGAAGATTACGTAGTAAAGAGAACCTCCTAGAGATTTGACTAGCATCGGACCGCAAACATATGAGTGTATTAGATCTAGAATCTCCTTAGATCTATTTTTGCTACTTGGGAATGGTTTCTTGATATTCTTTCCAAGAGCACATCCTTTGCAAATTCTTTCATGTGTAGACTGCAATTCTGGTATTCCTTCAACCATCTTTTTGAGAAAAGATAATGCTTGATAGTTTATATGAGTGTACCTTATGTGCCAAAGTTCATTGGGATTGACTTCATCATGTACAAGAGCTTATTCATTTTGTTCTAGTAGTCTATATAGATTTCCTTCACGGGTTCCAATAACCCTAACGTTCTCTATGTTGGAGTCTTTATGCCAAGATAACACTTTTCCATCTACGAAAGTTGTTATGTTTCCTTTGTCTTCTAGGCAGGATATGGATACAAGATTCTTTTCTAAACCAGGTACATATAAGACATTGCTCAAATGAACATTGTTACATGTTTTCAACTTGACGGAGGCTTGTCCAAATCCTTCGACTGGGTAAGTGCTTTTGTCTCCAAGCTCTACCTTGTACGATGTTTTCTTCTCATTTAGATTTGAGAGTATGGCTTGATCTCTCGTCATATGCCTAGAAGCTCCACTATCAATTATCCACATGTCATATTCAATCATTCTTGTGAGTGTTGAGTAGTGTAGATGACTTGTCTTTTCACTCATGACTTCGGTTGACTGGTGATTGGTCATGCCTTGATCCAAAACTTCAACTTTGATGTTTCTGTCTTCTGAGAGTGCCAAGAGATGCGTTGGACTAAGGCGCACTTGAATACCTTCTTCTTGAACGAGATGTTCCATCACAAGGTGTTAGATCTGAGTTTTAGGGTTTCTGCAACTACTCCTGCTAGTAACCCTAGCGGTGGTGTCTTGGAAGTTGTTCATGCTAGTAAACCCTAGCGGCGGTTCTTCAGCAAGCTTAATATCCTAATGGTTATGCTTCCTTCCAGCGGTTAGACTGAATGAAGGAGGTGTGGGCCCATAACCTGTTAGAATGTGCTCGTTTTACCATAGATAATATCACTATTGTCACCCAACCATAGGCCAAAGCCACCCTCCGAGCACCTTAACCTTGACAGAGAGAAGAATCCTGGTAGCAATCCAATAGCCAAGCAAGGCTAATGCACCAAGCAAGAAGTAACCAACATTGATCAGAGAGTCCAACCCAAAAGATAGAAGCAATAGGCTTCTGAACTAGCGACAACACCTTCTCCGGAACTTGCGCACAAGTGCCTCTCTGCAATTATGAGAAGTGTTTATCAAATGAACATTGGCGCCCTGTATTTATATTAATCCTAGCAGACTGCCTGGGCCAACTTCTCATTCTGGATACTAATTAATTCATATTAATTATCTCTCTCGGCCGACATATCTTCTAGGGTTACGTTCACTTATTTTCTTTCTTCCAGAATATTCTAATCTTGTCAAAGGTCACAATGGAGGTCGATACCTCCCGAAGCTACCATAATATCAACACATAGCACGTCTTCTGAATTGTCAAGCTTTTGTTCTAGCAAAACCGGTGGTTTAAGCACGAATGTGTGTTTCTCAAGTGGAGATGTGTTTATGAAAACACATTTTCTTGAACTACAAGTGAGGGGCAGGGAAAGTGCAATGTGAATTGCTTGCTGAGCAGACATCTGTTGAAGATTAGGCAATGTATTGTCAAGTGTGTGTATCATTTGGATGGCATCAATATGACTTATTTCATGTTCTTTGTGTATTCTTCTAAATACACTTGTCATAGATTTGTCAACCTTTGTCATATACGAGGTACAGTACGATGCTGCAGCATATGCATTGAGCACATACTGCGCTTCTATATTTGTTTTCCACATAACTGGCATGTCCTTGGAAAAATTGTTGTAAAAAATATGGGAAAGTTGTTATTTAAGGAAAATTGTTGGTTGTTTAAGCATACATTGTATGGCTTGGATGTACTCATCTTATGATAGCTTTAGATCTGTTAAGAAGTCATCGAAGCTCATCATCTCGTCAAATTATCCTTGTTCTATAAATACGAACAAGGATTTAGATTTCTCAACAACAACATTGTCATCTAAACTAAGTGGCTCTATGATTCTTGTAGCTCTCATTGGCGGCACGGGAAAGTTGTATCTGCAATGCGAATTTTTTCATTTTCTACAACTTCTTGTATGGTAATGTCTATGAACTTTGGCAAGTTCTGAATCCAAATGATCTGTGTTGCATGTTATGTATTTGTCCACAAATTGCTCGATCTTTGAATTGTTGTCAGCTCCATACACTGGTGCACCCTCTATCCACAACAGTGCGTGGTCATGTTCATTTCCCCTATTATGGAATTCAGTTACAAAAAAGTAGTCCGATATTTTTTCTGAAAAAACGTTTCATCCTGGCATATCAATTGTCTCAAAGCATTTATTCTATGTCTATAGTACCGAGTACATGTCATTGGGTCTTTTCTGATGAGGTAGTCAATGTCATTATTTTCCAGTGTATCGGTTTGTTTTTTACGTTTCCTGTTCCTATGCAGGTTAGATACGGCAGCCACCAATGGATCCCAGCAATGCTCTGCACTTGTAAATGTGATGAAAAATGTTGGCGGGCCCAATTGTCGGATCATTGCAAAAATAGTTTTCTTCTTTTGTTGCAAATAGTCAGGTGAGGTGCGAATGTTTTTTAAATCTATGTATCCAATATCAGATTTCGGAATTTTTTCTAGGTTTACTTTGTACTTGACATCCTTGGCTAGTAACTTTCTTCCTTGTAACTGGCATTTTTTTATTCAGACCCACATGCAGGAGAGAACTTGCTCTATTATTATGCGCATTGTTTTGAAAAACAAATTTGTTATGTGACAGGAGAAGTCACCGCTTGAATGTAGCAGCTCCCATCGGACTATTTTATGATAACTTAATCGTTATGTAATGTCAGTGGCATGTGGATCTCCATAGAAGAGTGTTGGGAGTTCAGTTCCTCAACGAATTTGTCCTTGAATATTCCAAGTGGACGCTGCCCCTCAGCAGGTGCAATTTCGACAATCTTGTCTTGCAAGTCATGAATGCACTGTGAATCAGTGAATCCTTGCACCAATGTCTCAGCAGGTGTTTCATTCTTCGATTAATCACTTGTATCAAATTCACTAGCATTTTCGAGAGTCTTTGCAGAGTTGGCATCCTCTTCTACGAGAACATCGTTCCAGTTCTCATTTATACAAACATTATGTGCTTTGTACAGGGCCCTGGAACATAATTTCTTTAATGCTTTCTTAACAGCATACACACGCACTTTCCTGTCTGATACGCATTTTTGTATCGCAAGCGTCTTTTCAGAGCCACAACAATTGTCATTGTATCGCTAATAAATTGTGGCAAAGCTTTTTGCACAACATCTAGTTGAACAGACATATTAATAATTGATCTTGTTAAGCCCATATGGGGTCGTTTATAGCCCCAGGGCCTGATTTGTGCAAATGCAATTCGCATAGACACAAGTCTCTCTTCAAGTTCTGTAAGTGCACCTACATTTGGTAGTGGTGTATTACATCTTATTTGGTCAGCGGTTGCAAATTGTGGCAGTTTTTCATTTTCAAGCGACCGTTTGCATGGAAGACAAATTTTGTCATTGGAAAATGTTTTATCGTGCACTGTCAAGCGAAGGCATTCTACTTCCAAATCAGGCGTGAAAAGACTTACTGTTTTTTGAGAAATTCAATTGTTCACAAATTGCACATGCAATGGAAGGAGTGTCTTTAATTTGTTTCATGTAAGTTCGTCTTGCATCTTTCTTTCGCAGGGAAGTATGGGTAGAAAGTGTTTGTTGGTTTTCATTGCTAGTAGTGCATGTTGTTGCTTCTAGCCCACTAAATGTGACTGTTGCATGACCATTCTGGGATATGCAACCGTACATGTTTATGTTGTGTTGTGCACGAACAAATTTATTTAGATTGTGATATGTGAGTTTCTCTCTAAAAGGAAGAGTAGTAATGTATTTTTTTCTCTCGCGCATGACCTTTTTCAAGTTGTGGTAACTTCCTCTACGTTTCTTGTCCAAGGGCAAGATGACCTGATGGCAACTGGGATGAATTTCACTCTGATTCACGTTGTGATAAATTAGTCTACGTTTTTTGTTTTAAGGCCTGTATGGCCTCATCACAACTGGGACGAATTTCACGTGTAACTTTTTTCAAGTTGGGATAACTTAGTCTACGTTTTTTGTTTAAGCCTTGTATGGCCTCATCACAACTGGGATCAATTTCACGCATGAATTTTTTGTTTAAGCCCTATATGGCCATATCGCAACCGAGATGAGTTTCATTCTCACTAAAAAGCATGCCACGCGTATGCAGATTCGATGCGGTTTGGGTGGCATGGACATTGAACCCTAAACCAATGATATGTTCAAGCAAAGGCTAATAATGGATATGTGTTGTATTTGTTTTCAACGAGAGGATGTCAATTGTTCGATCGAAATTTGAATCAATAGACCAGGAATGGACAGTGCCATCTGGCAAGGCCGACCAGACCTGGATATTTACTCTGAATATGATAGACAGTCATTGCAAACAAAATCTGCAACCCTCCACATTTCCTTTTTCATATGGTAGCGCCATGTTTACAAGGTATTCTTGCCAACTTCCAATTGCCGGCATATTTTCTAGGAGATATGGCCAAAGTTGTTGATGCAAGCAGCTAAAAACCTGTTGGCTACCGCCCATAATTGCATTGCAAAAGGATTGTACAGTGTAAAGCCGCAGCGACTGCATATCGAACTCCGCTACTACCAAACAGCAAATTGCATTGAATAGACTATCTCCACAACTAGACACAACAATTGTTGCTAGCTGTAAACCATAGCAATCTATGCGATGCATAATCCGTTTCCACTGCGATTCAAGGTCTTTGCAAATGAGGGACAAGTAAATATGAGCTCCTTCAAGATTGCATATGGACAATTTTCTGTACAGTAATGGTTCATAATGACCATTGATAGCATTGGCATCATGGAACAAGATGCAATATGGATTGTCAGATACAATTTTGTTGAATAGTAGATATCTTGTTTTTCTTGTCAATGACCATATTCCAATCGATATATTGAGTCAGTTAGACAGTCGTCGTATACAAAATGTATCTCTCCAAAGTCCCCTCTCATGTGCAGATAGAATTGGAGATGTAGACAACCGCATCTTTGAAAAATACATAGCAACATCATGTATTCCATGCAACTGTCAAAGAAAATCAGATTCCAGATCGTATTCATACGACTCCAATGCCTCAACGTCGCCATTTTTTAAACAGCGCAAGAAATAATCTATCAATCCATTGCGCAAGGCGATCGAGGAATAACTAAAATGCAATAAAACCTTAAATGCATTGAAAAGACAATCCCCTACAGTGTACGAGAATGCATCCAATCTAAAAAGGTCATTGCTTTGCAAAACCTCGTCAATGTTGTCATGTATAATGGAGTGTGTATCTATGTCATACGACTCAACATCTATTACTTCTTTCATCTTTTGAACTGTGATTTTGAAGTTGTTTCTTAGATACTTTCAATTTGCATGAAAACAGAAAAAAGAGGAAAAAAAAAAAAAGGAAAGCAAAATAGGAAAACTACAAGTGCGGAACTGTGTACCAATCCCCGTATGTATCTTTCAACTTTCTTTTTGTCAACTTCAATCCCCCCTAGTCCCCATAGCAGATGACAAGAAAAGAAACACACACTGGAAAGTGAACCAAACAAAAGAAAAAACGCAAATAAATAACACCATAAATTCACTGAGCAGAAAGATCAATTTGAACCTATTCATGGCGTGCATCCTACAAGCTTCTCAAAACCAGAAAAAGTTCTGCAAAATAGAAAGGACAGCACGAAGACAAGAAGTAGACGCATTTTTTCGACCCACAGAATAAAAGCATTCCCTACCTCTACACCCCGGCGAATGGTTCCCTCTTGTGATAGCTCCGAACTAGTTTTCGAAAACCCCTCTGCATTGCAATTTTCGAAATAGCTATGGACGTGGCAGCCGATATATGAAAACGCACGGTTTCCAGGAACAGAAGTTAAGAGCACAGAGAAAGATGCTCTGCAACAGAATTTCGAGGCACGGACTCCCACCATTGAAAAATAGCAACGAAACGATGGCATAGAAACTTACCCGTCAACGAGGGATGACAACAGCTCAACCCCAAAAAACTGCAAACCGCGACAACAGATCCAACAGCTTGCAAAGTTGAAGAACAACAAACCAGTGAACAACCACAAAGAGGTCCAACTGCAACTGCAGGACCTCAACTTTGCAAAGTTGAATCAAACAAGAACAAGAATCATGGAACGAACCAGCGAACAAGCATCAACCATTGAACCAGTGATGTCGATGGAGAACAATTCCGCACAATTTCACTGCAAACAACATAAAAAAATGGAACGAAACTGTATTGCAACGCATCCGTACAATAAACATTTAAGACTGTCAAACATGTTAGATAAACACTTAAGACTGTCAGAATCGTCGAAGGACGTAGCCCTGTGCAAACATTTAAGAAAAAATGCAGCGTGGCAGGCCTGTTCTCTTGAAGCACGCAAGAATAAAGAAAAAATCACACAGTAATATGCTAGACAAATGTATTCTACCTAACAGAAAATGCTAAGCCAAACATTCGAACTAATGCTAGCATTAATCCACCTTCGACCAATGCATAAGAAAATATATGATCCAAAAAGACCGTATACAATCAAATACTTTGGATATGCCAACATATATAACATTGGGAATAGTGAAGCCGACAATAAGACCTCCAATCTGTTGTCCATCAAATCATGATATATATGGTATTTTTTATTATATAAAAATCGATGTTTTCAGTTCCCTGGTTCCAACAATAGATAATATGGAAATATTTGTAGTCAAAAGACAATCTAATACGAGGTCAACGAATTATCAATCGCTATAGTCCCTCTATGCCTACGGCGGGGACTAATAAGGTTTTTACTTTTAGTTAAGGAGTTACAATTGGTTATTCAACGGGATAATGTATGTACACTTCACGGAACTATATATGCATGGAAGTTGGTGGGCGTTAACGAGGGTGCATGGGAGTTTCTTTATTGGGATCAATGGTGCTGCGACAACCTCTATCAAGTCCGAACGATTGTCGACTACCAGATCCGTTGGTCCACTATATCCACCCCTACCAATAACAACTACTAATACGATATCGTCACCTAGTATTGAACCAACATGCTAAGCTTCGAGGGATGACATGCGACAAAACGCTACCTTTGTGGCATGTGGGGGCATATTACACAAAATTGAATGTTTACAATTTTGTTTATATTAATAATACAATATAAATTCACTTTAACATAGAACACAAAATCAGGATTAAAAAATTTGATGACCTAGCATATCAACATTTACACAAAATAAATCAACATTTACACAAAATAAGGTTTTTACTTTTAGTTAAGAAGTTCCAATTTTGTTTTATATTAATAATAAAATATAAATTAAATAAGGTTTTTACTTTTAGTTAAGAAGTTCCAATTTTGTTTTATATTAATAATAAAATATAAATTCACTTTAACATAGACCACAAAAATTTAAACTTTACACACTTCTTTTATCATCAAAAATAACTTTCCCACTTTAACATAGAACACAAAAATTTAAACTTTACACACTTCTTTTCTCATCAACTATACAACTATAACTTTCCCAATACATTATGAGGTAAGCCCCAAGGCTCTATTCATACCTGAACCTTCAAAAACCTAATTAAAAACTATTTATGAATGAGATTATAGCAACCTTCTTATATGAAAAAGCCCCCAAGTAGGGGTGCAAGGACATAAACTTGGATTCAAATGTATGCAAACGAACATCAACTGAAACAATCCATAAGACGTTCCAAGTTAAATGGAAGGGATCTGACTTCTTGAGATGCAATTTAGTGGTAGTCACAAGGCATCCCATGCCCAAAAAAAATGATTCAAACCATAAGGATAAAACCATGAGAATGCATGCGTTAGACAAGTTTGACAACCAGCTTGTTAAAGTGAACTGTGTTAATGAAGATATAGTTCATAGTTCCTCACGATCTAAAATAAATAAATAAATGTTTCTTCCAATTTTTTAATAAGATAAAAATAAAAAAATATGTTTGCAGATGTTCAAATAAAAGAACATCGAAAACAGGAAACTTCATCAAGAGACATTCAAAACTACCCATGCTTGAAGGCAAAGTGAGGGAGAGCATGTTATGATTCGCAACCCAACATCTCTTATTTAGTGGAGTCTGACACTAGTTCCTTTAGTAAGTCGCTGTAGCATTAACTAGGGCCATGAATCCAACTAATATAACTTTGATCAGATTAACATAGACCTAAAAATACATTAACAACCATTAATTGAGCTAAAATTTCCTTACAGTGAAAGTCAGCATTGTTATTTTTCCCACTTAAGTTCAAATTTCCCCATCGACATGTTGTCCTTTGTGAATCACTTATACTAGTGATTGTGTTTGTGTTTGGGGCCAAGTACAAAAACTAAGCGACTTTCACAGAATAAATACACTCACTCGTGCCCTCTTATGCCCTCTTAGTCGAAGGTTTCTGAATTGTGCACATTATAATATTCCCATATTGGGGGCATGTTTGTTGTGCAAGGATTAAAGAAAGCTAATCCGAAAATTTTATTATTTACAGAACCATTAAAAATACACAACGCGATGCCTTTTTAAATAGGCCTTCCTAATCCTTCATGAGATTAATCAAGTATAATTTCATATATTCTTCAAATTAAGAGCTCTCTTTTTTGGGCTTCAAAATACACACATTCACTGACAGCACCCATATATATCGTAGATATGAAGAGGACGCCCTTCTACAAAGTTATGCCAATATTTTCTTTTTATGTTTTGATGAAAAACATTTTAATTTACTTGAAGCAATATTCTGTCAATAAACACAACTGATAAGACAAAAGGTTATGACCATCAAATAAAAGTACTACTCTAAATTGTCATCAAATAAAAGAACTACTTACTCTAAATTTTGTGTGAGACAATAACTTAGAAGAAATAAATTCATACCAATGTCTTGAAATTTACTTTAGTCACAAGCTCCACAGTGTTAATAAATAGATTAATGAAAAATGGAAAGCCTGTGGATTTCTAAAGAAAATTGGAGACGATAACTTAGAAGACATAAATTCATAGCAATGTCTTGAAATTTACTTTAGTCACAAGCTCCAGTGTTAAATAGATTAATAAAAGAATGGAAAGCCTGTGGATTTCTAAAAAAAATTGGAGGGAAATTGAGCAAATCCATGGAGCGTTTTATACTCTAATACAAGATGATTAGGTACTTCATGTACCAACACAAAATAATTAACATCACAGACTACTTGAGAGAGRATAGCATAAAGATGTTAATTCTTGATATTTTCATTTTYGACTAGTTATTTTCTATATTTTTTGCCACGGGAGTTTCATTTTAAATAGGCCAGGACACAAAATTCAAATATCCATTCACCTGCCTGAGGTGAGTTAGAATTCTAGTCAGGTGTCATTAAAATCTCTTCTTAGGAGCTATCATGATGTTAATTTCTCAATCACTGCGTTTTGCAATATAACTGATATAAAAGGGCTACACAGACACGACTGTTAATAAGGGCAATGTAGAAGGCAAACTAATAATATACTCAGGTAACTCACAAAACTGGGCATACTAAATCACACTAGACAACAGACTTTCCTACGTAGGCCTGCACCGCCAGGAATGATTATCCTGATCAGCTTTTCATATGAGCTAAGGTAACCTTGATAATGTTCACCTCATCGATATCAAGAAATAGCTTTAATGTAGTAGAGACAACAGACTCTCATTATGGCTTCATCTCATTCTATATGTTAAAAGGTTAAAAACACTCTCTCATCGCAGAAAGGAAAAGAATTACCTGCAACTGAACTGGCATCAATGCCAGAATGATAAAAGGAATGACAAAGTAAGTGCATTTAGACAAGTTACATAGCTGCAGCTATTGACTACGGGCTCCAGCATCATTTAGTTCTCCCTAAAGGGCTCTTGCGTAAATTTGTTGATTGGAGAATATGTTACAATCTGTCACTAATGCAAAACTGCACAGAAACCTGTGAATCTTGGGCATTATTTATAGTATCCAACAGATTATACACATTGGGTTGCCGCTCTATTTCTCGATTCTCTCTTAGAAACTTGTACGTTTTCACTTGACCGAAATACATGCCAAAGATCTGGCCGGGTAGACTGAGGATTAGACTTCCATGAAAGGATCCCAAGAGAGCAAGTCAAGTGAGTTAAAGTTAGGGCTGGCATTGCTGTAAAGGTCTGAAGGAAGAATTGTGTTTTTTCAACTGGAAACTGCACCAAACATAATAAAACTTTGATGTGAAAACACCTACAAAGCTTCTTTCAGTTGGAAGGTCTTCAATATGCGCCGAGCTTTGTCATATTCATTGAACTCAACTAACATCTTTTTCAGCCGACGAGCAAGGCCTGATATATCTTCAGTGCTGGCACCTAGTGCTTGCTTTTTCTCAAGCTCTTTTCCAAGTATTACTATGTATTCAACCAGAGGAAGTAATTTGCAGCTGCAGGGAAGAAAATTAATAAATCAGTACAAACTCATATTTTATATGAACAAGGAAAATCAGGGCTTCTTAACAAAAACAGCAGTTTCCTACTAAACTTTGTGCATCATCACTTTAGTTAAAAGGCCAAGAGCCACAGTCAAATTTAATCTTGCATGCATTAGAAATATGGATGTTGATAACTTCATGTTTTTGTTTAAAAACACAAATCATATTCCCTAGACCAATTCTTCATTGCATTATCAATTTAGTTAAGGCCAAATGCCACACTGAAATTTAATCCTACATACATTAGAAATATGAATGTTGATAACTCCATGTTTTAGTTTTCTCTTCTCAAATGAATAATAGAAATCATTGGACCACATGGCATACCCTCGTGCAACTTTGCATTCCCTGGGAGTTATACAAGTTCAATTTTCATAAGTCCAAAGACAAACTTGGAACAAGCTAGAAAAACTGTAGTTAATTCACAGGACAAAGAATTCTGGTTCAAGTAGAAAGATGGGCCAAGCTTTAAGTAAATGACACTGAGTTCATGGCTTTAGCCTTAGAACTATCACTATCTGTTAGTTAGAATAACAGGGCAAAAATAGAATCGCTAGGAACAGAAATAATTTTTAATTTTATTTGCTACTATAATTCTGGATCAACGATATATTCAAAATTCTGATGTAAAAACTAAAAACAGAAATTATAGATCTTTACCTTGACAAAACAAAGAACAGATTTACTTGAGGTGCTTGCTGTTATCCTCTTTTCTGTATGCTCAGAAAAAGCTTTAAGGGTCATGGATCAAACCCTCAGGGTAGATCTCATCATGATTCTTTGAACAATTTTGCCAAGAAGAACTTTAGGGAAATATCAGAAAACTAACCAGCATATCAATCATCAAGTGAAAGGCTGAAACAAGGATACCACTGTCCAACCTAGAGGCTGAAAAGAAGCCACTAACAGCCTTAACAAAATCTGTCCAAGAATATAGGACTGCTACAGCAATAGGCAGAACAAGGTAGCCGTTTTAGGGCTGCCTCATCAAACCCTGATTAGGTTATTAAAGGCTGTAAGCTAGGTAGCATACACAGGTCACAAAAGGAGGACAGCGGCAACCAGCAGCATACAAGTAGCACTAGAAAAGATACAGCAGCAGCATACAAGTAGCACTAGAAAAGATACAGCAGCAGCATACAGGTGGCACCAACAGCAGATAAGGAGGGTGGCACCAACAGAGAAAGGAGGAGGACAGCACCAGCAAGGAGCGGCAGCAGAAGAGGAACTGTCCTAATGGAGGCCGCAGCCTATACCCAGCAAGAGAAGAGGGCCGCACCCAAACTCAGCAAGAAAACAGACCCAAGGAGGGGGCGCACCACAAAGACAGGAGGAGGGCAGCACCAGCAAGGAGCGGCAGCAGTAAGGGAGAAGAGGAAGCCCCAAACATCAACCAGAAGAGACATGCAACAGGCTGAAAGAACCCTTGAGGGTTAGCGGCAGCAGCAAGGAGAGAAAGACCTGTCCTAAAGGGGGCCGCAGCCACTCAATAAACTGATCAAGAAGGAGCCGCAGAAACCTCAGACCAAACTCTGCTAGGAGGAAGAAGAATGAATGAGTGAGTGAGAGGAGAGGTCTCTCCTTTTTATAGTTTGGTAGGTAGGTTAGGGTTAGTTAAATTAGCCCTAACTTTAGGGTTAGATTAAACCCTAATTTAAACAAATTAAACAATTAATATTTTAATCATAGAATATTAAATGTTAATTAGAATAGTCAACAAGTCAAGGAGAGGGGATCCAAGAGTCAAGGCGGCTAGCAAAAAACCAAACCACATAAACATTAACGAGGGCGTAACTCAAGCAAGGGGTTGCAAAGGNGTTAAAAACACTCTCTCATCGCAGAAAGGAAAAGAATTACCTGCAACTGAACTGGCATCAATGCCAGAATGATAAAAGGAATGACAAAGTAAGTGCATTTAGACAAGTTACATAGCTGCAGCTATTGACTACGGGCTCCAGCATCATTTAGTTCTCCCTAAAGGGCTCTTGCGTAAATTTGTTGATTGGAGAATATGTTACAATCTGTCACTAATGCAAAACTGCACAGAAACCTGTGAATCTTGGGCATTATTTATAGTATCCAACAGATTATACACATTGGGTTGCCGCTCTATTTCTCGATTCTCTCTTAGAAACTTGTACGTTTTCACTTGACCGAAATACATGCCAAAGATCTGGCCGGGTAGACTGAGGATTAGACTTCCATGAAAGGATCCCAAGAGAGCAAGTCAAGTGAGTTAAAGTTAGGGCTGGCATTGCTGTAAAGGTCTGAAGGAAGAATTGTGTTTTTTCAACTGGAAACTGCACCAAACATAATAAAACTTTGATGTGAAAACACCTACAAAGCTTCTTTCAGTTGGAAGGTCTTCAATATGCGCCGAGCTTTGTCATATTCATTGAACTCAACTAACATCTTTTTCAGCCGACGAGCAAGGCCTGATATATCTTCAGTGCTGGCACCTAGTGCTTGCTTTTTCTCAAGCTCTTTTCCAAGTATTACTATGTATTCAACCAGAGGAAGTAATTTGCAGCTGCAGGGAAGAAAATTAATAAATCAGTACAAACTCATATTTTATATGAACAAGGAAAATCAGGGCTTCTTAACAAAAACAGCAGTTTCCTACTAAACTTTGTGCATCATCACTTTAGTTAAAAGGCCAAGAGCCACAGTCAAATTTAATCTTGCATGCATTAGAAATATGGATGTTGATAACTTCATGTTTTTGTTTAAAAACACAAATCATATTCCCTAGACCAATTCTTCATTGCATTATCAATTTAGTTAAGGCCAAATGCCACACTGAAATTTAATCCTACATACATTAGAAATATGAATGTTGATAACTCCATGTTTTAGTTTTCTCTTCTCAAATGAATAATAGAAATCATTGGACCACATGGCATACCCTCGTGCAACTTTGCATTCCCTGGGAGTTATACAAGTTCAATTTTCATAAGTCCAAAGACAAACTTGGAACAAGCTAGAAAAACTGTAGTTAATTCACAGGACAAAGAATTCTGGTTCAAGTAGAAAGATGGGCCAAGCTTTAAGTAAATGACACTGAGTTCATGGCTTTAGCCTTAGAACTATCACTATCTGTTAGTTAGAATAACAGGGCAAAAATAGAATCGCTAGGAACAGAAATAATTTTTAATTTTATTTGCTACTATAATTCTGGATCAACGATATATTCAAAATTCTGATGTAAAAACTAAAAACAGAAATTATAGATCTTTACCTTGACAAAACAAAGAACAGATTTACTTGAGGTGCTTGCTGTTATCCTCTTTTCTGTATGCTCAGAAAAAGCTTTAAGGGTCATGGATCAAACCCTCAGGGTAGATCTCATCATGATTCTTTGAACAATTTTGCCAAGAAGAACTTTAGGGAAATATCAGAAAACTAACCAGCATATCAATCATCAAGTGAAAGGCTGAAACAAGGATACCACTGTCCAATCTAGAGGCTGAAAAGAACCCACTAACAGCCTTAACAAAATCTGTCCAAGAATATAGGACTGCTACAGCAATAGGCAGAACTAGGTAGCCGTTTTAGGGCTGCCTCATCAAACCCTGATTAGGGTATTAAAGGCTGTAAGCTAGGTAGCATACACAGGTCACAAAAGGAGGACAGCGGCAACCAGCAGCATACAAGTAGCACTAGAAAAGACACAGCAGCAGCATACAGGTGGCACCAACAGCAGATAAGGAGGGTGGCACCAACAGAGAAAGGAGGAGGACAGCACCAGCAAGGAGCGGCAGCAGAAGAGGAACTGTCCTAAAGGAGGCCGCAGCCTATACCCAGCAAGAGAAGAGGGCCACACCCAAACTCAGCAAGAAAACAGACCCAAGGAGGGGCCGCACCACAAAGACAGGAGGAGGGCAGCACCAGCAAGGAGCGGCAGCAGTACTGGAGAAGAGGAAGACCCAAACATCAACCCGAAGAGACATGCAACAGGCGGAAAGAACCCTTGGGGGTTAGCGGCAGCAGCAAGGAGAGAAAGACCTGTCCTAAAGGGGGCCGCAGCCACTCAATACACTGATCAAGAAGGAGCCGCAGAAACCTCAGACCAAACTCTGCTAGGAGGAAGAAGAATGAGTGAGTGAGTGAGAGGAGAGGTCTCTCCTTTTTATAGTTTGGTAGGTAGGTTAGGGTTAGTTAAATTAGCCCTAACTTTAGGGTTAGATTAAACCCTAATTTAAACAAATTAAACAATTAATATTTTAATCATAAAATATTAAATGTTAATTAGAATAGTCAACAAGTCAAGGAGAGGGGATCCAAGAGTCAAGGCGGCTAGCAAAGAACCAAACCACATAAACATTAACGAGGACGTAACTCAAGCAAGGGGTTGCAAAGGTAATAAGACAAGGTCAAGGGGGTTTTTCTTTAATGGCAGAATGTCCACATGAGTCTCATGATATAACTTCTAAGTTTTTATCATCCCAGCATAAGAGGAAGGTCAATGATGTGAACATGTCCTTCTTAACTGCTCCTAGGTCTCATGGACCATCCCGGGAGGGAAGAAGATCACACATCATCTCAACTTGGTACTTAACAAAGAATCTACCTGGTCCCAGACCAGGATACCCCAGAGCGCAACTGGGGGCCTTAGATCACAACTAGAGTCTTATCCACCAAGGTACACAACCAAGGATCAATCCAAGCACCGAGCAAGGATTCCCTGGAACACATTCAGGGTCCCGAGAACACATCTAGGGACTTATATCATCAAATTGTTTGGTCCCTAACCAAGAACCCCAGCAATACACTGGGGGCCCTCACTAGGGTCTTTTTCCATGGCTCTAACTGCTTTGTCCCAGACCAAGAACCCCAAGAGTGTACTGGGGGCCCTCACTAGGGTCTTTTTCCATGGCTCTCACTGCTTGGTCCCAGACCAAGAACCCCAAGAGTGTACTGGGGGCCCTAGATCTCAGCTAGGGTCTTTTCCATCCTCCCGGAGAATGGCACTTGCAGCTGCTTAATTTTAACACTCCCTCTCAGCAAGAGAGGTATTCTCAGCAACACCAAGCTTGTCTCGAAAGTACACAAACTTTGTCAACGACAGGGGCTTGGTCAAAATAACTGCAGTTTGTTCCGCCGTCGGAACAAACTGAATACTGAGAATGTTCTCTACACCATGTCCCGAACATAGTGATATCTCATCTCAATGTGTTTCGATCTGTCATGAAACACAGGATTCTCGGAGAGCTTTATACATCTCTAGTTATTACAGTGAATTAATGTGAGTTCCAGCTCAGCACTGAACAAATCTAAGAGTAGCTTTCTGACCCACACTGCTTCTCTACTAGCAGCACTTGCAGCAATGTATTCTGCCTCTGCAGTGCTTTGGGCTATGGAGCCTCGCTTCCTGCTGGACCAGGAGATCATAGTCGAACCCAAACTGAAACAATATCCGGAAGTGCTCTTCCGATCCACTGTACTACACATTCAATCTGAATCTGTATAGCCATGAAGCATTACAACTCCACTGGAAGTGTATCTGAGCCCATAGGCTATAGTCCCTCGGACATATGTGAGAATATGCTTAGCAACAACCATATGAATGTGTTTTGGCTCACACATGAACTGGTTGAGGGCATTCACTGCATAACAAATGTTTGATCTGTTGTGTTCTAGATACATCAAGGACCCAATAATCTGACGATATACGGTAGGGTCTTCTGGATCTGAACCTATAGCTTGATCATGTAACTTCTTTAGGTTAGAAATCATAGGTGTGGTCATGGACTTACAATCTAGCATCCCAAATCTGCCAAGCACATTAACTGCATACTTATTTTGTGAGAGAAGAATCTCACCAAGTTCCTGCCACACCTCTAAACCAAGAAAGTAATGCATAAGACCCAAGTCCTTCATTTCAAACTCTAGTGATAACTCCCTCTTAGTCTGAGCTATCAAATATTCCTCTCCAGTAAGGAACAAATCATCCACATATAAAACCAAGATAACAAGATGATTCTTCACAATCTTTATATAAAGATTAGGATCTACTATACTCTTGGAGAACTCAAGACTCTGAAGAAAACTGTCAATTCTTCCATACCAAGCTCTCGAAGCATGTTTCAATCCATACAAGGCTTTCTTGAGTTTGCAGACATGGGATTCTTTCCCATGGATCACAAAACCCTCAGGCGGCTCGATATAAACCTCTTGTTCAACTTCACCATTAAGAAAGGCAATCTTAACATTCATTTGGTGAAGTTTCCAATTAAAAACTGAAGCAAGAGAGATGATGATTCTGATAGAGGTATAAACATCTTGTTCAACTTCACCATTAAGAAAGGCAATCTTAACATTCATTTGGTGAAGTTTCCAATTAAAAACTGAAGCAAGAGAGATGATGATTCTGATAGAGGTATACCTGGCAACAAGAGCAAAGATCTCGTCATAATCAATTCCTTCTTTTTGAGAGAAAACACAAGCCACAAATCTAGATTTGAATTTTTCAACACTACCATCTGCTGCATGCTTTATTTTGTAAATCCATTTAGAGGTTACTATTGATTTGCCTTGACGTCTTGGGACCACTTCCCATACATCATTCTTCAATATTGACTCATACTCTTCTACCATGGCATCCTTCCACACTTTATATTTAGCAGCCTCATCAAAAGTAGAAGGTTCTGAGTCAATCACATGATTCAACTAAGTTATCAAACCTGAGTATTTATCTGGCTTCTTGCTTTCTCTAAAAGTACCTTTAGGTGTTGCATGCTTATCTAATTCCTTTAAAAATTCACAGCACCATGCTGGCTTTCTTTTGACACGATATTTCTCTAGGGAAAACTCAACAGAATCCCTTATGGGATCCACTGAAGGCTCTTTGGACTCCTCCCTCTGCTCATCTGAAAGTTGTGAATCTGAAGGTTTTGGAGATGGAGCTTCATGCTCCTCTGTATCACATGGAAGTTCTTTGGAACGACGAAAGGCGGCTTCCTCATGGAAGGTCACGTCTCTACTGACCTCTCCCTGGAACATAAATTCGATATGCTTTTGAGGTCTCATTGTACCCCACAAAAGTGTCTTTCTTTCCATAGGGCTCTAACTTAGTCCTCTTTTCTTTTGGTACATGAATGTAGACAGGAGTCAAGACTACCAAAAATTCTCAAATGATCAACTAAAGGTTTCTTACCCGTGAAGACTTCTTCCGGAGTTTTCTCTTCCAACGCTTTATGAGGACACATGTTCTAAATATAGACTGTAGTACTCGCAGCTTCAGCGCAAAGAGACAAAGGAAGGTTTTGATCATACATCGTAGCTCTAGCTGCTTCACAAATCGTCATGTTCTTTCTTTCTGTAACCCCATCCTGCTGGGGACTATAAGGCACAATCAGCTCCCTCTAAATCCCAGAACCCCGGCAGAGATCATCATACTTGTGGGAGTCAAACTATTTTCCATTGTCTGTTCTGAAAACACGGATATGTCTACATGTCTGATTCTCAATGAGATTCTTAAAATCTTGATATTTACTAAAAGATTCATCCTTAGTTTTCAGAAAATAAATCCAGGTTTTACGAGAACAATCATCAATAAAAATGACATAATAAAGACAATCATTCATGGACGGAGCAGTGATAGGTCCACAGAGATCAGAATGAATAAGATCTAAGATACCATTAGTTTTTCTATTACTGTGAGGGTAAGTTTTCTTTGTATTTTTACCAAGAGCACAGCCTCTACAAATACTATCATGCTCAAAAGAAAAAACCGGCATACTTGTCACCATCTTTTGCAAACCTGGGAGAGCATTATAGTTGAGATGCCCAAACCTTTTGTGTCATAGTTTGTAGGGGTTGATCATCTCATGAGCTAATGCTTGAATAACTTGACCAATGACTTTGTAAAGTCCACCTTCTTCAGCTCTGATTGTCGTGGTTGAGTTCATACTTTCATTTGAGGGCCACATAAGATCCTATCCTTTGGAGAAGGCTACTAAGTACCCCTTACTTTCTAGAACTGCAACTGAGATAAGATTTTTCTTTAATCCAGGAACATAAAGAACTTCTTCAATATCAAATACATTACCTGACTGAAGCTGAAAAGATGTTGATCCAATTCCTTTGATGACATAAGTGTCATCATCACCCAATTCTACCTTCACATTGAACTTCTTATCTCGATAGTTCACAAGGCTCTGTTTGAAGCCTGTCATGTGCTTGGAGGCCCCGTTGTCCACTAACCAAATTTCTTTTGATTTGGTGACAGCACCAAAGAGAGCTGAAACAAAATAACTTTCTCTGTGTTGTTCTTGTTCTTCAGTAGCAGCTCTGGTTCTCTTTCTTTGAGGCTCTTCTTCCTCAGTTGCAACTGAAGCATGGAACCTAGCTTTCTGTTTTTGCTGTGAAGGAGGGTTCCTGCAATCTTTTGCATAATGACCTAGCTTGTTGCATATAAAGCATCTTACTTTAGATAAATGAGAGTGAGAATGAGATTGTTTACCTTGAGGTTTCTTACCTTTGCCTTTGTGCTGAGGAAACCTCTTCCATTTCTTGGCTTTGGCTAAAAGAGCATGGTCTTTCACCATTGAGGGTTCATTTCTGCTTTTAAGTCTACCCTCTTCTTCCAAGCAATCATGCCATAATCTCTCGAAGTTGGGTTGAACTTCTCTTCCATTGACTGATGAGAGAAATGTCTCCCATGATTCAAGGAGCCCATCTATTGTTGTTTGTACAAGGTCATCATCATCTACTACAACTGCAATTGCTACAAACTGATCTCTTGTTTGGGCAATTTTGGAAAAGAAGGCAGAGATGGTTTCATACTTTCCCATCTTTAATGTACGTAGTTGTTTCTTCAAAGTCCTCTTTTGAGTTAGGGTCTTCTTTTCGTATAGATTTGCTAGGGCATCAAAGCATTCCTTAGTTGTCATTAGATGAGCAATA
>JZKD02S1747531.1:101605-113870 GCA_000966675.3 Picea glauca
AAATCGACCCCCAGTGAAGGATGAGCTTCAAACACCTGCAATTAATTAGAAATCCAATGCAACAACAAGAATCTAGGCCAAAATCAACACATAAGACTCTTTATTCATGTCAAATTAGAGAAATGGCTCCATCACAGAGAAAAGCCAAGAACTGTTACAATAATCTCCAAGAAACTGAGAATCTGAAGCTAGAATGAGAGATAGAATAGAATGAGAGAGTAGAATAGAATGAGAGAGTAGTAATGCTCCTGCAATAGAGTGATCAAACTGTAAACTGTGGAAGAATGATGCATATATAGCCAACTGCATGAAGAATTTGCTCTGATGTTTCCAAACTGGGCCAAAATCTAACCAATATCCCTCGCCCATGTGTCAATCTGTCCACCTGCCATGTGTCAATGCACGAAGACCTACTAAAATTGGTTGACCACACCTTTCCCAAGCAATTTGGTCAAATCTGGGGGTTATTTGGAGAAGAATGGAGGTCGAATGGGTCAAAACTGGTTAGGTATGAAGAAGTTGTGGCCAAAAAGGTAAGAGGGGCACATCTCATGGGGAGAAATAGGGCGCATGAGTGACATAAGGGAAGGAAAAGGGAGAAAAGGAAAAAGTGGAAAGCTTGGAAAGGGAAAAAGTGGAAAGCTATAGCAAAAGCTAAAGCAAGAAAAGTGGAAAGCTATTGCAAAAGCTAAAGCAGGAAAAGTGGAAAGCCGGGAAAGGAAAAAGCTAAAAGTTAAAGGCTAAAAGCTAAAGCAGAAAGGAGACAACTTGCCCAATTTGAGTTTTTGACTTGCTTTAGAATGCTTTATGACTTTGGGAAACTTCTTTACTTAGCCCAATTTTCATTTAGCAAGTGTTGGGCACCTAAGTGGGCCTAGTCTTAGGAGGAAAAGGACCCAGATTTAAGCGTGTGGGCCCCACATGGGTCGCCACCTCACCCTGCCACATCATCACCTTTGCTACCTCATCACCCAAAAAGCAAAGTTGTCCAAATACCATCAAGTTTATACTCATTGGAAGCAAAATTGGACAAGGAATAAGAATATGATGTGAAATAACTAATGTGAGGGGTCAATAAGATCCTCGTGGACAAGGAGTGTCCCGTAATGCTGCAAATCTCTCATACTCGAACCTGGAACTGAAACCTCATCCTGTAATAACTTAGAAATCATTGAAACAAGCTCTGAACTCAAATCATGTAAGAAACCATCCTCTAACCGACCAAAACAAGAATCCATGTGCTTGGAAAACCTTTGAATGATGGTCCTGTGCTATCAAGAATAACCTCTGAATGCCAGCCTGAAAGGATAGGCTGGCCCTTTGACCATCCAAATCTCCAGGGTGAGATTTTGGGGTCAACTGGTAGACACAATTATGTGAGTGTTTTTAATTTCTATCTTAGAACTGGTCATACGGTCGATTTCATCAGGTGAGACTCTCTATAAAAGGCCACCTTATGTCCTAGTATGAGCGTGCTACTCAATAAGGCGACACAATATTTTGTAGTTAGTTGATATATATCGTGGAAAGCTAGAGCAAAGTATAAGTAAATTTGGAAGGCATTTTGTAAATGTAAACTCTGGAAGGAATGGGCTATCATGTCTCAACATTCCATCAGTTCGAGGCATTTGCTTGCACAATTTCATTGTATAGTCTCTTGCAATTTCCAACATCTACACAGTCATTTGATTGCAAATTATCTGACAACGTTGAATATCTTTAACTTTGCCATGGTGCTCTTCTTGTTAAGAATTTAGCCAGAGAAGAGATTGCTAGCGTTTCCATTGGGAATTGTGATATGAGAGTATGGGATTGACATTTAATGGGATATGGGATTGACATTTTATGGGACATTTATCTACAATTTTGAATGGGATATAAATGGGATATCTACTCTCATATCCACTATTCGTAGTTGGAGTTATCTACAATATTGAATGGGATATGGAATTCTACTTTCTTCATATAAAGTCCCATGAGGTTGAAACCACTCTCAAACATCCTGAAATAATTAATGGTAATGTTAAAAATTTAAGTAAAAGTACTTTAAGGATTTAATACTATCATTAATCACTAGGGAAGGGGATTCAAAACAACAAGCTTTGGTAAAATTGGAGCATGGGAGTGCCTCAATTTTGAGGATTTAATATTACCATTAATTACCAGGGAGGGAGGTCCACAACAACGGGCTTTGGTAAAAATGGAGCATGTGAGTGTCTCAATTTTGAGGGCAATGTTCCCCTAGTGTGTTTCCTTGTGTTCCCCCCAAAAAGTGATGTGGGGGAAACACCCGTCCCCCATGAAGTACCCATGTCCTGGGAGCGTGGGGAACATGTCTCATACCTTTGGGAATGAGTCCCTGTGATAATTAAATTTTCTGTGCTAAGATTAGAGGCCAACATTTGATCACGTATGCTCATCATGAGATTCAACATTCCAAGCCATTTCAAGATGATCACCTTTAATAGTTGGTGATTGATTACTTGTAGGCACAATCATTTGCTCAAATTCTTTTAAAAGGAGGCATCCCCAGTTAAAAGGTAATGTGGTTTTTCATATAAAGATGTCTTATAAAATATTTCTTTTCATTTTCTTAATTTTTTCGGTTAGAAGTTTAAAGATAACTTTTTAGGTTACAAGGAGTTTTCAAAGACCAAAAGCCATTCAACATTCTAAAATTGAGATCCCTTTAAAGCTAAGTTGCACGAANGGTTGTTGAACATCTTCATCAATCTGCTGTCTGAAGCTGCACCTCGTCCTCCAGGGCCTTTGGATATCTCGTTTTCTACCTCTAGCGCCCTCCTCTTCCTTGCTTCGTGAACAATACTTGGCTCATTGCTAACACCCAAGGAAGAAGGATGCTTGCTACTGCCATGCATAACAATCTTTGCTCTATTATCCTTCACTTTTTGAGCAGCATCATGCTCGTTTTGGAATCTATCCCTCACCTGCAGATCAAGGGTATGTGAACAACCTTCAATACCCTTCCCTTCATGCAAAATGTGAGCCTTGAATCTTGTGTAAGAGCCCTTGAAGGTCCTATCCTTCTTGCATAAATTGCACTTCCATTCCCATGAACCTCCACTGGCACCCATAGCCTTGTCCTTGGTAACATGCCTCCAAAGAGGATAGTATTCCTGCTGCCTGCTTACTTCGACAGCTCTAAGATTAGATGAAATAACACTTTGAGAAGCCATGGATGCTGCAAGAAAAGAAGAAAATGAAAACTTTGTTCACCAAACAAAACAAAAAATTGTATATTGAAAACCAAGAGAAAAAAAAAAACTATTAACTTGCTAAGCAAACATAAAATAAATCTACTCACCAAATAGAGAAGAAATCTACTCATTAAAACCACACACAATCTCCTTCTTGTTGTTGTAGGAAGCTCCTCTTGCTAGAAAGTGGGAGGAATGAGTGAAGCAAGTGGTTTTTGATAGCAAATGAAGGAGATTTAGGGTTTTGGTTTGCATCTAGAAGTTTCTTTTTTTAATTAAAACAAAAACACAGAAAATCATCTTAATTCTATTTGGAGAAGGCAAAAAAGGCCTTAACCAAAACTAACTGAAAGTTTGGGGGCCCCATGACCCCCATTTATTTGCCTAATTTCCCTTTAAAATCCGCAGAAACCCGACCGTACGGGCACGGTACGGCCCCGAAACGTCGCCGATCGTACTGTACGACGTTTCCCTTTTGAGAAACTCCGTACGGTACGATCGACGGCGTTTCGGGGCCGTATCGTACCCGTTTCGTCGTACCGTACCGTATCGGCCTTAGAAACAGGGGGTGGGGGCGTTTCCTGCAACATAGCTTTAAAGTGTAAAAAGGGTTCTTGACTTATTTTTTGTCAAGTTCATCTATCTGTAAAAGGGAATATAGTTGAAGACCCCTTGTGGCATGCATATCCTTGTTAATTTCTTGAAACCCAACCTTTAGAAATTTTATGCCAATAATTTAACAACTCATAGTTGAAGACCCCTTGTGGCATGCATATACTTGTTAATTTCTTGAAACCCAACCTTTAGAATAATTTAACAACTCATAATTTAATCTACTGCTGATATAAATTCTGTAAACTATGCAAAAAATTTACAGTTGAGTTTTAACCAAAAAGATGCACAACGAAATCATAAACAACACACACATTTGAACACATATTTCTGGGCAATGCTTCTGGAAAAACCTCGAAGGGAAAACTAGTAAATGAGAGGATTTTATTGGTTTCAAAGAAAGAAAATAATTACGACAGCTAATTCAGAAACTTCTTACAGCTCAACAAACTTGGCCTATACGGCCCTGCTTTTTCAATCTTGCTTTTTCATGCAACCTTTATTTTCGGCCTAGAAAAAACACCTTTCCTCCAGTTGCAAATTCACCCTCTTCCTCAGTCAATTCACCCTCTTCCTCTCAACTCAATGTATACCTCTTACACCCTCACACTCTCTCTGAGTCTCTCACATTGTGTATGTGACTCTCTCACCTCTTCACACAATGTGTGTGACACAAACACATGAGCAAAGAATCCCTCTTTGCTCCTATGTGCTCTCTGTGTGCCTCTCACTCTCCTTAGATCTGCTTTATAATCTCTTAATGACCAAATAATCCCTAACCCTAAGATCTCAACGGTCAAGATTAGATCTTGTCTTCCCAAGATCGACGATTGTGACTTAATCTCTTGTTGAGATGACTTAAATCACTTAAGTCACTCAACTTTATAAAAAAAGTCACTTTAGTCCTTAAATAAAAGCCACTTTAACTTTATAAATGTGATTATAAAGTTAAAGATCTAGAGAGTGTCACTCGGACACTTCACATGCTAGGCACCGCCAATGCAGAAGTACCTGTTTGAGCTACCGCAAAAACTAACACTCCCTCTTAGCGAGGAAGGTACTTCTGGAACCTCCTCTTGGATCTGTCTCCAAACCCATCACTCTATCTCCTGTTGTAGCTTTTCTCTCTCTGAACTAGAAAGCTTCCTTGCCACCTACAATGGATTTTGTGCTGAAGACATGTTCCTCCTCTCCATGCCCTTAGGAGCCTCCTCACACTCTTGAGCATCCAACTGTGTCATCTCATACTAGCTGAGACTCCTGACAGTACCACCTGTCACTGACACTGATCTTGAATCCAAGATCCCCTTGGACTCACACACATGCTGTCCCAACAACCCGTATAACCTCCCCTGTCTGACAACAAGTACTGCTGCTGCGTCCAGGGTAGCTCCCTCTGGATATATGAGCACATGTCCACGTTGGAACACAACTCCATATCCCTCATCCTCCAAAGCTGATACTAAAAGCAAGCTCACCTTCAACTTTGGAACAAACAACACCTCTACCATCTCCAGAGATCCTCCTGACTCTAGTTGGAGTCTCACACATCCAACCCCCTTCATTGCATGCATGGTACTAGTACCATAATCCACATGACAGTCTAAGTCTGTCTCTGAAACACTAAGGAACATCGACCTCATTCCCATCATATGGCAAGATGAGCCACTGTCCACAATCCATGCTCCAATGTCCCCAAACTTTTCACTACCATTGCCTGAAAGACAAGACACGAGAAAATTCCTTCTCAAACTTCTCAGCAAAATCATTGATCTCATTTGATGCTGATGCTGCTACATGTGTCTCCCTCTTGTTTGGACAGTGGCTTGCATAGTGGCCAATGTTATGACATGCAAAACATTTCACTTTGCTCATGTCCTTCTTCCATCTCCCTTATTTTATCTGAGGAAAACCCCTGCAATCCATGCAAATTCTTGTGCCAAAGTCTTCAGTGCCACTGTTCAGAGTGCCAGCTCTGATACCATGTTAATTTCTTGAAACCCAACGTTTAATTTAACAACTCAAAATTTAATCTACTGCTGATATAAATTCTATAAATTATGCAAAAAATTTATAGTTAAGTTTTAACCAAAAAGATGCACAACGAAATCATAAACAACACACATTTGAACACACATTTTTGGGCAATGCCTCTCGAAAAATCCCAAAGGGAAAACCAGTAAATGAGAGGATTTTGTTGGCTTCAGAGAAAGAAAATAATTACAACTACTATTTCAGAAATTTCTTACAGCCTAGTAAACTTGGCCTGTATGGCCATGCTTTTTCAGTCTTGTTTTTTCACGCAATTTTTTTTTTCGGCCAAGAAAAAACGTCTTTCTTTCCTCCAGCTGCAAATTCACCCTCTTCCTCAGCCAAATCCCCCTCTTCCTCTTAGTTCAATGTGTGCCTCTCACACCCTCACACTCTCTGTGAGTCTCTCACATTGTGTATGTGACTCTCTCACCTCCTCACACAATGTGTGTAACACAAACACATGAGCAAAGAATCCCTCTTTGCTCCTATGTGCTCTTTGTGTGCCCCACTCTCCTTAGATCTACTTTTATAATCTCTTAATGACCAAATCCCTAACCCTACAATCTCAACAGTCAAGATTAGATCTTGTCTTCCCAGGATCGACGGTTGTGACTTGATCTCTCATTGAGATCACTTAAATCACTTAAGTCACTCAACTTTATAAAAACGTCACTTTAGTCATTAAANTCACCTGCAGATCAAGGGTATGTGAACAACCTTCAATACCCTTCCCTTCATGCAAAATGTGAGCCTTGAATCTTGTGTAAGAGCCCTTGAAGGTCCTATCCTTCTTGCATAAATTGCACTTCCATTCCCATGAACCTCCACTGGCACCCATAGCCTTGTCCTTGGTAACATGCCTCCAAAGAGGATAGTATTCCTGCTGCCTGCTTACTTCGACAGCTCTAAGATTAGATGAAATAACACTTTGAGAAGCCATGGATGCTGCAAGAAAAGAAGAAAATGAAAACTTTGTTCACCAAACAAAACAAAAAATTGTATATTGAAAACCAAGAGAAAAAAAAAAACTATTAACTTGCTAAGCAAACATAAAATAAATCTACTCACCAAATAGAGAAGAAATCTACTCATTAAAACCACACACAATCTCCTTCTTGTTGTTGTAGGAAGCTCCTCTTGCTAGAAAGTGGGAGGAATGAGTGAAGCAAGTGGTTTTTGATAGCAAATGAAGGAGATTTAGGGTTTTGGTTTGCATCTAGAAGTTTCTTTTTTTAATTAAAACAAAAACACAAAAAATCATCTTAATTCTATTTGGAGAAGACAAAAAAGGCCTTAACCAAAACTAACTGAAAGTTTGGGGGCCCCACGACCTCCTTTATTTGCCTAATTTCTCTTTAAAAGCTGCAGAAACCCGACCGTACGGGTACGGTACGGCCCCGAAACGTCGTCGGTCGTACTGTACGACGTTTCCCTTTCGAGAAACTTCGTACGGTACGATTGACGACGTTTCGGGGCTGTATCGTACCCGTTTTGTCGTATTGTACCGTATCGGCCTCAGAAACAGGGGGCGGGGGCATTTCCTGCAACATAGCTTTAAAGTGTAAAAAATGGTTCTTGACTTATTTTTTGTCAAGTTCATCTATCTGTAAAAGGGAATATAGTTGAAGACCCCTTGTGGCATGCATATCCTTGTTAATTTCTTGAAACCCAACCTTTAGAAATTTTATGCCAATAATTTAACAACTCATAGTTGAAGACCCCTTGTGGCATGCATATACTTGTTAATTTCTTGAAACCCAACCTTTAGAATAATTTAACAACTCATAATTTAATCTACTGCTGATATAAATTCTGTAAACTATGCAAAAAATTTACAGTTGAGTTTTAACCAAAAAGATGCACAACGAAATCATAAACAACACACACATTTGAACACATATTTCTGGGCAATGCTTCTGGAAAAACCTCGAAGGGAAAACTAGTAAATGAGAGGATTTTATTGGTTTCAAAGAAAGAAAATAATTACGACAGCTAATTCAGAAACTTCTTACAGCTCAACAAACTTGGCCTATACGGCCCTGCTTTTTCAATCTTGCTTTTTCATGCAACCTTTATTTTCGGCCTAGAAAAAACACCTTTCCTCCAGTTGCAAATTCACCCTCTTCCTCAGTCAATTCACCCTCTTCCTCTCAACTCAATGTATACCTCTTACACCCTCACACTCTCTCTGAGTCTCTCACATTGTGTATGTGACTCTCTCACCTCTTCACACAATGTGTGTGACACAAACACATGAGCAAAGAATCCCTCTTTGCTCCTATGTGCTCTCTGTGTGCCTCTCACTCTCCTTAGATCTGCTTTATAATCTCTTAATGACCAAATAATCCCTAACCCTAAGATCTCAACGGTCAAGATTAGATCTTGTCTTCCCAAGATCGACGATTGTGACTTAATCTCTTGTTGAGATGACTTAAATCACTTAAGTCACTCAACTTTATAAAAAAAGTCACTTTAGTCCTTAAATAAAAGCCACTTTAACTTTATAAATGTGATTATAAAGTTAAAGATCTAGAGAGTGTCACTCGGACACTTCACATGCTAGGCACCGCCAATGCAGAAGTACCTGTTTGAGCTACCGCAAAAACTAACACTCCCTCTTAGCGAGGAAGGTACTTCTGGAACCTCCTCTTGGATCTGTCTCCAAACCCATCACTCTATCTCCTGTTGTAGCTTTTCTCTCTCTGAACTAGAAAGCTTCCTTGCCACCTACAATGGATTTTGTGCTGAAGACATGTTCCTCCTCTCCATGCCCTTAGGAGCCTCCTCACACTCTTGAGCATCCAACTGTGTCATCTCATACTAGCTGAGACTCCTGACAGTACCACCTGTCACTGACACTGATCTTGAATCCAAGATCCCCTTGGACTCACACACATGCTGTCCCAACAACCCGTATAACCTCCCCTGTCTGACAACAAGTACTGCTGCTGCGTCCAGGGTAGCTCCCTCTGGATATATGAGCACATGTCCACGTTGGAACACAACTCCATATCCCTCATCCTCCAAAGCTGATACTAAAAGCAAGCTCACCTTCAACTTTGGAACAAACAACACCTCTACCATCTCCAGAGATCCTCCTGACTCTAGTTGGAGTCTCACACATCCAACCCCCTTCATTGCATGCATGGTACTAGTACCATAATCCACATGACAGTCTAAGTCTGTCTCTGAAACACTAAGGAACATCGACCTCATTCCCATCATATGGCAAGATGAGCCACTGTCCACAATCCATGCTCCAATGTCCCCAAACTTTTCACTACCATTGCCTGAAAGACAAGACACGAGAAAATTCCTTCTCAAACTTCTCAGCAAAATCATTGATCTCATTTGATGCTGATGCTGCTACATGTGTCTCCCTCTTGTTTGGACAGTGGCTTGCATAGTGGCCAATGTTATGACATGCAAAACATTTCACTTTGCTCATGTCCTTCTTCCATCTCCCTTATTTTATCTGAGGAAAACCCCTGCAATCCATGCAAATTCTTGTGCCAAAGTCTTCAGTGCCACTGTTCAGAGTGCCAGCTCTGATACCATGTTAATTTCTTGAAACCCAACGTTTAATTTAACAACTCAAAATTTAATCTACTGCTGATATAAATTCTATAAATTATGCAAAAAATTTATAGTTAAGTTTTAACCAAAAAGATGCACAACGAAATCATAAACAACACACATTTGAACACACATTTTTGGGCAATGCCTCTCGAAAAATCCCAAAGGGAAAACCAGTAAATGAGAGGATTTTGTTGGCTTCAGAGAAAGAAAATAATTACAACTACTATTTCAGAAATTTCTTACAGCCTAGTAAACTTGGCCTGTATGGCCATGCTTTTTCAGTCTTGTTTTTTCACGCAATTTTTTTTTTCGGCCAAGAAAAAACGTCTTTCTTTCCTCCAGCTGCAAATTCACCCTCTTCCTCAGCCAAATCCCCCTCTTCCTCTTAGTTCAATGTGTGCCTCTCACACCCTCACACTCTCTGTGAGTCTCTCACATTGTGTATGTGACTCTCTCACCTCCTCACACAATGTGTGTAACACAAACACATGAGCAAAGAATCCCTCTTTGCTCCTATGTGCTCTTTGTGTGCCCCACTCTCCTTAGATCTACTTTTATAATCTCTTAATGACCAAATCCCTAACCCTACAATCTCAACAGTCAAGATTAGATCTTGTCTTCCCAGGATCGACGGTTGTGACTTGATCTCTCATTGAGATCACTTAAATCACTTAAGTCACTCAACTTTATAAAAACGTCACTTTAGTCATTAAATAATAGCCACTTTAATTTTATAAATGCGATTATAAAGTTAAAGATCTAGGGAACGTTGCTCAGACACTTCCACATGCTAGGCACCACCAATGTGGAAGTACCTGTCCAAGCTACCCCAAAAACTAACAATCCCTACATTGATTAATCACTTGCAATTTTTTTTATCACTATCTTTGTTATCCACCTTTGTGTGGATTCTTAGAATAATAATGACAATGATGGTGACAATGAAAATGAAAATGAAAATGGTGATAAAATAATGAGGAACAATATTAATAACAGTAATGGCAACAATAGGCCCATACTTTTAACAAATCCATAATTCCTGACACAGAAAAATACCAATAACAATATTAATAGTAGTAATGGTAACTTAAGGTCCATACTGCTAACCAACCAAGATCCATCTTAACTTTGGATCTATCAAGTGCCAAGGGGATCAAATTTTTGGAAGTGCAAATCTTCTCAGTATTCAGTATGTTTCGACGGCGGAACAAATTGCAGATATTTTGACCAAGCTCCTGTTGTTGACAAAGTTTGTGTACTTTCGAGACAAACTTGGTGTTGCTGAGAATGCCTCTCTTGCTGAGAGGGAGTGTTAAAATTAAGTAGCTGCAAGAGCCATTTTTCGGGAGGATGGCAAAGACCCTAGCTGAGATCTAATGCCCCCAGTACACTCCTGGGTTCTTGGTCTGGGACCAAGCAGTTAGAGCCATGGCAAAAGACCCTAGTGAGGGCCCCCAGTGTATTGCTGGGGTTCTTGGTTAGGGACCAAGCAATTTGATGATATAAGTCCCTAGATAAGTTCTAGGGCCCCTGGATGTGTTCCAGGGAATCCTTGCTCGGTGCTTGGATTGATCCTTGGTTGTGTACCTTGGTGGATAAGACCCTAGTTGTGATTTATGGCTCCCAGTTGCGTTCAGGGGTATCTTGGTCTAGGACCAAGCAATTTCTTGGTTAAGTACCAAGCCGAGATGATGTGTGATCTTCTTCCCTCCCGGGATGGTCCATCAGACCTAGGAGCAGTTAAGAAAGACACGATCAGATCATTGACCTTCCTCTCATGCTGGGATGATAAAAGCTTATAAGTTATATCATGAGACTCATGTGGACATTCTGCCATTAAAGAAAAACCCCCTTGACCTTGTCTTATTACCTTTGCAACCCCTTGCTTGAGTTACGTCCTCTTTAATGTTTATGTGGTTTGGTTCTTTGCTAGTTGCCTTGACTCTTGGATCCCCTCTCCTTGACTTGTTGACTATTCTACTTAACATTTAATATTTTATGATTAAAATATTAATTGTTTAATTTGTTTAAATTAGGGTTTAATCTAACCCTAAAGTTAGGGCTAATTTAACTAACCATAACCTACTTACCAAACTATAAAAAGGAGAGACCTCTCCTCTCACTCACTCACTCATTCTTCTTCCTCCTAGCAGAGTTTCGTCTGAGGTTTCTGCGGCTCCTCCTTGATCAGTGTGTTGAGTGGTTGCAACCCCCTTTAGGACATGTCTTTCTCTCCTTGCTGCTGCCGCTAACCCCCAATGGTTCTTTCAGCGTGCCGCAGGTCTCTTCTGGTTGATGTTTGGGGCTTCTTCTTCTCCTTTACTGTTACCACTCCTTGCTGGTGCTGCCCTCCTCCTTTCTTTGTGGTGCGGGCCCTCCTTGGGTTTGTTTTCTTGCTGAGTTTGGGTGTGGCCCTCTCTCTTGTTGGGTATAGGCTGCGGCCCCCTTTAGGACAGTTCCTCTTTTGTTGCCGCTCCTTGTTGGTGTTGTCCTCCTCCTTTCTCTGTTGGTGCTACCCTCCTTATCTGCTGCTAGTGCCACCTGTATGCTGCAGCTGTGTCTTTTCTAATGCTACTTGTATGCTGCTGGTTATCGCTGTCCTCCTTTTGTGACCTGTGTATGCTACCTAGGTTATAGCCTTTAATACCCTAATCAGGGTTTGATGAGGCAACCCTAAAACCAAGGCTGTTGGGAGCGCGGAGCGGGAAGCGCAGATTTTCAAAAATTTCCGAGAGCGGGAGCGTTTTTTATATAATACATAAAAAATATATATTTTGATGCATATATATATATATATATATATATATATATATATATATATA
>JZKD02S1747542.1:0-18553 GCA_000966675.3 Picea glauca
TTTCCGGCAGCATTTTGGACGACTTAGACTCTTGACCATGTACATTCTGATACAGATTTTGGATAATATATTATAGCAGGGCCCTCCCCTTTTTTATTTAAAAAAAAAAAAAAAATATTTTTGTTTTTACATTATAGAGTAAGGGATTTGTATAATTTAAATCTGAACAATTTTTAAACTCTTTCAATTTTTTTTTTAATATTTTTTTGAAGAGGCTTGGATCTCAAAGTGATTATACAAATTGTCTAATCAATATACTAAAGAGGAGCTTCCTCATTTTTCAATCACACGGCTTCATTGTTTTGCATAGTCATGCTTCCTATTACACATCTCCACACAATAATTTCAATTATAAATAAAATCAAATTCAACACCTATATAAGAAATGACTTCTTATAATATATGTCTATTCATTAAGTTATATATCCCTATCCATTATCAATTGCCATTACCTTTGTTTTGTTTACATTAAATTTTGTTTGTTTTTTGCTTTGCTAAAAGCACAACATCATCTCTTAAATTAAACTTAACCTCTTATATATATTCCTCCTAATCCTTTGTCATCCAATCTTGTAATGTAACAACCCAATATTTCTAAACATCATTAAGTTTCATAAGCATTTTATTTAGTAAACTGAAACAATAACTTCCTAGCATAATATGGATTTTCATAACAACAACTTCAGTAACTTAGATTTATCAATAAATACTGATTTCATGGCAGAAAGAAATAAATACATAACTTAACAAAGTACCTGGTTATGATGCTAATTTCTGTTGCCTTTGTGCCTTGTTGTTGCCTGCTACTAGATCAACCCTGCCACAAACAGGAAAATAACTGCCCAAAACTACTGTCCTCCCTGCCAACTAGGAAAACTACCTAGCTCCAGGATATCTACGGATATCCTGGCCCCCGTGCCCAAAACCTCCAGCAACTCAGTGCCTCAACTGATCAAAAGCCACAGTGCCAAACTCTCCGCTCATAGCAAATGTCATACTCCTCAGAAAAATCTCTCCCCCCGTCCAATCATCCTCCCGTCAACCTTTCCCCTTCCCTTATTCCTCCTTCGCCGACTCATGCAGTTACTCCTCCAACCACCCTCCGTGACTGTCCCTTCTCCCTCCTTAAATGTTTTATCTTCTCGGGATTCATGGGCCCCCTCTCTGCATACGCAACCATTTTTTTAACATTTCTCATTGATTTCTTAAGATTTATTTCTTAGGTCATTAAATGTGATCTGTAGTTAAAGTATTACTTAGTTAACCACAATTATTTTCTTTTATTAATTTTACTTTAATCTTTAAACATTTACCCAATTAAGGTCATTACATGTAACTAATTTATAATTATGCCTAATAATGTTGAGTAGAAGGAACTTCTAACCCAAGACTTGTTTAATGATTTGTTCTTATTAATATAAGATGGAGACCACTTATCACATACCTTGTGATCCAAGTATATGTAAGCTATATCACAAGGAGAAAAATTCAAATGAATACTTCATTTCCTTTTCTTTTTATTATATCTATTTTGGAATCATAATAGAGATTATTGTTTGTAAATGACTATAAAAAATTAAATTGCATTTCTTCTTAATGTCAATGTAAACTATATCACAAGGAGAAAAATTCAAATGAATACTTCACTTTTTTTTATTATATCTATTTTGGAATCATAATAAAGATTATTGTTTATAAATTACTATAAAAAATTAAATTGTATTTCTTCTTAATGTGGTGAATATTTTCATTATTCTTTTTTCAATTCATTTTTTTATAATTTTTATCTATATTATGATGTAAAATAATATCCTTTAAAAAACTATTATAAATCTTCAAAATTAAGTCCCTCATCCATATTATTTGTAAAAATAAAATAAATCAAGTATAAAAAAACATTTTGACACTAATGGATGAACACACTTATACAGAGGAAATGCACTTTCTAGTCAATTAAAAAATGATTTGAGAGCACTAGACTTCTAGTGTAGCCTTGCATAATTCATAAGGTATTGGAAAATGGACCATGAAGGCTCTAGCCCCTCCATTTGGAAGATGCAAATAAATACATTAAGATATATCATGTTGGAGTTATTAACTCCTACTTGTCTTATAGTTAATGTGATATTCTTCATAATATGGTTTGCTAATGTATTGCTTATTGTAATGTAGAGTTTATCTCTATGTGAGTTGTTTGCTTCTATTATTTAGGAAATTGTTAGATTTAGTTAGTTATAAGAGATCTTCTCCAAAAATATGCAATATCATGTGATGATAATATAAATACTTAGAACATTTTGTGAGTATGAACATCATGTCTATTCTCTATTATTTTAATTTGGTATCAAAGTTGGTACAACCCTAACTCTCTAATGAGAGGGGGTTGTGATCATGCAACTTTCGTAATTCTAATCTTTTGTAAGTATGTAGGATCAACTTAGAGTGTGTGAGAGTAGATTGTTTATGCATTTTAATTTGTCTTTGAATTAATGCAAGTATGTTAGTTTTATTCTTTGTTTGTGAAATAAATGATGCTCATGAATCTCCAAAATATGATGAAGTGAAATGTCTCGTAAGACTGACTCCGATACTTTTGTATCTAGACTATTTTTCTAGAGAACTAACGAGCACCATGGTTAGGTACCAAGGTGTCTTGGTAAATGGAAGTATGATTGGAAGTATGTCCATATGATGACCAATTGTTCAGTATTTGTGGTGACAGGTAATTGATTTCTTGGTCTGAAGCAATTGTATCTTCAAATTTAGAAGGTATCAAGTGCAAATAAAAGCTCAGAATGGATGGTTATTCATTTATTTCAATAGTTGTGGATCTCGAGAATGTTCCCTCATTGAGTTGTTGATACATGCATGTGGATTGCAGTCTACTAGTGAATTTACGAGACATGCATGTGGATTGCAGTCTACTAGTGAATTTACGAGACATGCATGTGGATTGTTGTCCAGTGATTGAATTCAGGAGATTCGTGATTTGGGAGTTCGGGGAGGTGGAATCTAGGAACTCATGAATTCAACTTGGTAGCTACACCTTTACGAGGGTTGCGCGACAACTTGATGGAGTTCATAGCTTGTAAAATTTCTAAATGGTTAGAGATGCTAATGAAGACCTTACATGACTCCTACTTGTCTTATTGTTAATGTGGAATTCTTCATAATGTGGTTTGCTAATGTGTTGTTACTGTATTGTAGAGTTTATCTCTACGTGAGTTGTTTGCTTCTATTATTTAGGAGGTTGTTAAATCTAATTGGTTGTTAGAGATTTTCTCTAACTAATTGACTCCTAGATTAATGTGTGATTGAGATATTCTCTTAGCAAATGAATTGTATAACTAAGATAGTCAATTTATCTTAAAACTAATTTAATGTATAAATACAAAATATTTTGTGATGATAATATAATATACCCATAATATAATATACTCACAACACTTTGTATGTATCAACATCAGGTGTATTCTCTATTTTCTTAATCCCAACCTTATAAAGACTTGAAATGTTTGTAAAAGAATAGAAAAATCTTATGTCATGACTATGTGAGAATTGGCGCAGACTACATAATTACTAAAATTTAACTATATGGTAAGCGATGGTAAGCGAGTTGAAGTAAAATTTAACTATATGGTAAGTGAGTTGAAGTAATGGCTACACGGAGCTACACCACAAAGATAGCTATAGAAAGACTTCATTACAAAGACATGAAAGCCATTAACTTTGGAAAATAGTTTTGACCTTTTAAAAATATTCATAAAATATTACACTTGATGCCATTTTGTCTTATACATGAACCGTATACATATATTTCTAATTAGCCTCCCATTAATTGTAATAAAATAGTGTACTAAGTGACTTCCACTTTGGTAAAGTTTGGTGAGACCAATGATATGGTTATAATAAGATAAATGGAAAATTAATTTTAACTCACTTATTTCATCATGTTGGTTTTTAATCATAATATAATATTATAATATTGTTGTAATTTATTAATAATTTTGTGTAATAATAATAATAATAATAATAATTCATTTTTAAGGTTACCGCCAAGCTACATCAAATTGGTGTATGAGACCTTCTTATTTGTGGGACAAGGGACCTCTCTCCGTCTAACGATTTGACTGGTAAAGTCTACGGAGGTATACATACCCTACCCCCTTCTGTATTTGAACTTGTGACCTCTTAAGAGGAAACACATGCTCTTAACCATTACAAAAGTTTAAATAATTAGAAATATAAAATTTGTTAGAAGATATTAAATAAATTATAAATCATTATATCGTTGTAAGTTATTAATAATTTTGTGTATTAAAAAAGTTTAAATAATTAAAAATATAAAATTTATTAGAAGATATGAAATAAATTATGAGAATAAAGATTATTCAAAACGATTTTAAAGTTGTATAAGAATTAACCACTAGGTGTATATGATATGTTGAAAAGTGGTGTTATTTTGTAGGCATCATGTCTTATAATATTGATGTCACCTCTAAATCATGGTTATACACTTCATTGGTGTTATTATACGTGTAGCTCGGTAGTGTATATAACAATTGGTTAGCGGTTGACTACCTATTAGTATGAGCATTGACTTTAATATTTCACCTTCCCTCCAAAGTTTTACATTAACTCATTTTATATTTTATTTTTTGAAATTTTAATATACATTTGTTTATTCACTGATTAGTTCAGTGGTTTCACTTCTTATTTTGGGGGCGACGATGGTGTAATGATTTCCTTTTGGAGCAGGCTGCGATGTAATGATTGTTTTCTGACATATCGCCATATCACCTCTATCCATTACTCTTGCAACCCATGGACAAGACTTCTCCAGGCAAAGAAGATCAAGAATTTTTTAAGAGGAGATCAAGTCATAACCCAATCTAAGAGATGAAAAATAATCGGTATCTTTCCCTTGCGTTCCCAACCATGCCTGACATTTCCACCCGACCTCACCTACCCAACAGTCTGTTAGAATATAATGGATGTGCTCATTTAACCATAGACAATATAGCAATATTGTCACCCAACCATAGGCCGAAGCCACCCCCGAGCACCTTAACCTTGACAGAGAATCATTCCGGAAGAAAACCCTAGACTGGATAGCTAAACAAAGGTGGCGCACCTTTCTCCAAGGATAGCGCACCAAGCAAGAGTAACAAGAGCTGAAAATAGAGTCCAAACCATAACCAAGAGAGAGTCCAAGCCAAAACCAAAATCTGCTAGTTGCAGCAGCTGCAACAACAACTCTCCTCCAAACTTGCGCACAAATTGGCCAACTGCAGTGCGCACAAGTGTTGCTTCTGCAGTTATGAGAATACTAGCTAGAATGAAGACTGACCTCTTGTTTTTATACTATTTTTGGCAGACGGCCTGGGCCGACTTCTCATTCTGGGTGCTAATTATTTAGTATATAACATTTTCTTTAGTCGACTTCTTCTCTTGGAGGCTAATAACCTAATACAAGTCATTCTCTTGAGTTGACTTGTCTTTTAGGGTTATTAACCAATTAATTAGGGTTTCTTCTTGCTTCCTGGAATATTCTATTCTTGTCAGGTTTACACGTGGAGGTAAATACCTCCCGAACTACCATAATATCAACACTCCCTCCTAGCTAGGGAGGTATTGAAGGTAATGGTCTTGAAAAAAAACATACCATTCACCCGATAGCATCAACATAGTCGTATAGATTATCTCATGATTAGATCATGAGTACCATCATCACTATCAGTGTCATCAACTGCATCATCTCTCGAAACCATTCTCCATCTGAGTAATCAAACATAATGTTGGATAAGTCACTCACTCCACAGAGTGACACAAGAACCATTCTTCTAATCTGGACATATGTCCTAGAAGAATAAATGTCTTGGACCATTTTCCATCTGGCAAATCTCTGTCCATTGATCATCCATCTAGCTGATAATTATTTCCAACACTACTGGTAGTCTTCAAGGCAATCAAAACAATGTCATTCAATAGAACACAACTGTGTCTATCCATAGTAGTACACAACTACAATCCAGTGGTACACTACCACACCATGTAGCACACCGATACTTGATCAGTGACATATAGTCACAATCAGTGGAACACATCCACCACAGTAGCATACATCTACTGTCCAGAGACATATAGTCTCCATAACAATCATATTATTTGATATCAACCTGCACAGAAAAACATTGTTATGATATAAACTGAATCATCTGGGCCATTCTTCCACTCACATCTGTGAGATCTGGAAGAGCATCTTCCCTCATAAGGTAAAACATCAACGATGAGCTATCTAAACTATTCTTCTCAAGCAAGGAAGAATAATTGTCCTGATTTCTCATCCTGGACCATTCACCTATCCGAGCTATTCCTCCGGCACTAAACAAAGTGCAACCTGGAGAGAATGAATATGCCCTAGGGAATGCTTGTCCTTGATTGTTGAACCTGGACCATTCACCTATCTGGGCCATTCATCTAGCACTAAACAAAGTGCAACCTGGAGAGAATGAATATTCCCTAGGGAATGACTGTCCTGCACCAACCTCCAAAATGGACCATTCTTCGAAACTTCTCACAATTGTGAGCTTCGAAAGAATGACTGTCCGGTGAGGCAGACCAGTCTTCTTGAACACTACTGAGAGTGACCGTCAAGAAGAGAGAATGTCCTAGACCATTCCCCCACACTGGCCACAAGGGGAATCGTTGTCTATGGTACATCAACAATCCATCGAACCATTTTCATTACGAAAATGACCATTCGATCTGGACCATTTTCCGAATTGGAAAATGCCCGTCCGTCAGAAATCTCAAACCACTTTCTGAACTAGAAAGGAATTTCTCATCTTGGACCATTTTTCGAACTTGAAAAATGATTGTCCATAAATCAATAACACATCAGTGCTTTCTCCCAACATGGGAGTCGTCTCTTCATTTTTCAATAAGGAATTCGTCTCCACGAGCTCCAGCTTGAGTACACAAAACTCTTTCATCTTGGACAAAGGCTTTACCAAAATGTTTGTTTATCTGCTCGTCTGTGGAGATATATATTGGAGAACCACTTTCTCTTTTCTGGACTTCATCACGAAGAATGTAATGCTTGATCTCAATGTACTTCGGTCTTTCTAGAACACTAGTTTTCTGAAGGCTTCATATAGCTCTGATTATTATAGTATATCATAGTTGGATTCAACTCTTTTGTTTCCTGCTAGCTCATGACATCGTGGCAAGGCTCAAACTGGAACATATCCATGTGGCACTTCTTCTATCATCATGAGAGTTTGTCATGGATTAACAATCCATCGTCCTGGACTTCTGAGTAACCATTCTGATTTTTATCATAGAAGTTTTTCACCATGCTTCTGTTGTGCATGAGAGGCTTTGCACTAAGTTGATTGAATCCATACAGAATATTCTTCCATCTACATACAAGGGTATCTTTATGGTATACCTCAAAGCCTTGAGGTTTCTCTACATACGCTCTTTGTTCAATTGTTCTGGAGAAAAATCTTTGCATTCATCTGATGTAAACTCCAATCCATGGATATTGTGGGAAATATAATGACTCATGTAGAGGTATATCTGGTTTACTAGAACAAGCAATCATCATAGTCTTATCCCTCCATCTGGGAGAACCCCTAGTTTTGGATCTTACAATGCTTACATTCATAAGTCTTCCATACATTGTTCTTCATCACAACTTTCATTTCATCTGCTTGATTGCTTCTAGAAGGTTCAAATCAAGCTAGTAGTCTTGTAATTCTCGATATAATGACTGGTTGTTCTGGATTTTCTTTCTTTCTTGGAATCTTCATGTTCTTCTTCATGTTTCTCTTTGGCACTTGGGTTCATGGAGTTTTCTATAGATTCCATGCCTTGAAGATTCCAACTTCTTCCTTTCAAGATGTGGATGGACAACTAGGGATACTTTAAGGCTTATTTTTGAAGAAGACTTCTTCTAAATTCAAACTGAACACATGCTGCTTTTCATGATTTCTATCATTGATGGGAACATGAATAGATACTTCATCATCTTCAATGGAACATTTTATTTAGGATTATCTCCCTCCTAATCCTTGCTTCATGCATGCTCTTCTTTTGGAATTATGTAATCATCTCCCTCCAACTAAGAGAGCCCACACTTCCGTTTGCATCTTTATTCCCTTCTGCAAAGTGTCATAAGTCCTTTTCCAATTTCCTCTTGATTGTTGACTTCTTTCTGTTTTCACTTCTTCTAGGTTTCTTCAGGTTTGATTCTGATTTCGACTTATCTTGCAGTTGTTACTTATGAATTGTCACCATGGGTTGTTGATGTACTTCATCCTTTCATGTGTATTTCCTGACTTGTAGTCATCGTGATGACAGTCCTTATTTTTTTGTTCTTCCATAGGTGTATTTTCTCTTTGAACATCTTATCTTCTAAGAAATAGATATGCAAGATATGTACAGAAAACATGGTATGTACAAGAACTATGAAGAGTATTGTTACCTTGTCTTAGAAGAAAAAGTCTGTTTCATCCTGCTTAGTCTTATTTGAAGGTTCCTTTTCTTCGACAACTGATGCTTTGTGTGTCTCCTTCCTTTTCTTTGGAACAATGATTCTTGTAGTGACCACATTTTCAACAGTTGAAGCATTGCATTTCTGACATATCTTTCTCTTGATTTGGCTTCTTCCTTGAGGCAAACTTCCTTTTGTTCCTGAAATTCTTGAATCTTGCTATGAAGGCTTGATCATCGTATTTCTTTTGAGGTTTCTCTTTTGCACTAATCCTTGATTCTTCTTATGCACATCAAGTCCAAAGTTATTCAAATGTAGGATACTCCTTCTTTGTGTTCATGCTTGCGGCAAATGCATCCCATGTCTTGGGAATACCGTTGAGTACTATATTAACCAGTTCCTTCTCTAGAATGATTTCTTCAATAGCTTGTAGTTGATCTCTTAACTGAGAGATTCTCACAAAGTATGATGCTATGCTGTCATCATCATTCATCTTCATGTCACAGAGCTCATTATTCAGAATCATTACTTGTCCAATGTTTCTGACTGAGAAGAGGTTTGTTAGGGCATCGTACATATTCTTAGACGAATCAAGATGGGATATGTAGGGTATCAAGTGATCTTTTATAGAATCCATTATGATACTCATGGCATTGATGTCATTTTCTTTGAACTTCTCCATAACTGCAAGGTTCTGTGGTTCCTTCTATTTTCCTTCTTCAAACTCTAGTTCTACAATCTTTCCTTTCACGATATCCAACACTTTATTCTTGGCAAGGATGAGATCAATCCTTGTCTTCCATGCTGTGAAGTTAGAATCCCCTTCTAACTTATTTTCTAACTGCATAGAGTAAGTCATGGCTGCTTTGACTTGGTCAACCCTAGATTTGACCAAAAACTCAAACTTGACATCTTAGCTTGCTGAGAGTACCAGGAGATGCGCTAGGCTAGGGTGCACTAGTCTATCCAGGAATTAGGTCAATCTCTTCACTTAAGGTGCCTCAACAAGAGGGTTAGGGTTTCGTTGTTACAACAGAAAATGGCTGCAACTGCAACTGCAACTGAGCAAATTCTCTCAATCTATCTTCCAGCGGTTAGACTGTCAGAAGATAGTGTGGGACCATAACCTGATAGAATATAATGGATGTGCTCATTTAACCATTGAAAATATAGCAATATTGTCACCCAACCATAAGCCGAAGCCACCCCCATGCACCTTAACCTTGACAGAGAATCATTCTGGAAGCAAACCCTAGACTGGATAGCCAAACAAAGGTGGTGCACCTTTCTCCAAGGATAGTGCACCAAGCAAGAGTAACAAGAGCTTACTAGAGAGTCCAAACCATAACCAAGAGAGATTCCAAGCCAAAACTGAAATCTACTAGTTGCAGCAGCTGCAACAAAAAATCTCCTCCAAACTTTCCCACAAACTGGCCAACTATAGTGCACACAAGTGTTGCTTCTGTAGTTCTGAGAATACTGGCCAGGATGAAGACTAGCCTCATGTATTTATACTATTTCTGTCAGACTACCTGGGCCGACTTCTCATTCTGGGTGCTAATTCTTTAGTATATAACATTTTCTTTAGCCGACTTCTTCTCTTGGAGGCTAATAACCTAATACAAGCCATTCTCTTGAGCTGGCTTGTCTTCTAGGGTTATTAACCAATTAATTAGCGTTTCTTCTTGCTTCTCGAAATATTCTATTCTCGTCAGGTTTACACGTGGAGGTAAATACCTCCTGCAACTACCATAATATCAACATAGTCAAGCCTTGATCTATTTTGGGGAGCCAGATGCCAAAAAAGAAAAGCTTATACATACGTTGTTGGATACGCTAGAGAGAATCCATGGCTTCCATCCTCTTTGATTCAAATGCAAGTTGTAGCGGAAAATGATCCAGAGGTGATTTATATATGTGATTACTATTGGAGGAGGAAATGTTAGGCCTGAGATTTTGTACAATGGTGAATATGAGAGATAAACGACTGCAGGACCTGATAAGAATGTTGGTATTGGTAAACTTTGCAGTGATTATGGAAAAATAAGATGATGCTCTGTGCTCAACACCAACTGACATAGCCTATCGACACTGGACAATGCTCTCAAAAATTATAGATTATTAGTTGTATATTTGTCTACTCATGCCAATGACGGGTATCCAAATGATTACGTGTAATGTCAATGATTTGAGCATGCAACATTGTACAATCATAGTGGCATCTACAAATGCAAAACCGTCGATGGCATGTACATGTAGAAGACCACTGATTCAAACTACTAATTATAAATTCTTTTTTATTGCGACAGGTATGCCAATAGGAAAATCTTGTTACACATTTTGACCATGTGCCACACAACACTTGTTGACATTATTCATATGCTTATGCTTAGATCATGCACAACATTTTGTTATGTTTCACAATATTTACCTTTCCCTAAAACAATGTCCATGGTTAGTTGGTAAATGTATTGTTATTTCTGAGAAGAAGTGGAATGTTAAAATCTTTCTCCTTCCATGTTAAAGTGTCTCTGTATTGGTTTGTAAAATGTGTGTTTCTATTCTTGTCATATTATTATTAATATTTATTTTGATCTTGCCATGTGTGTATTGTGATAAAAATTGGGAATGTTACCAATTTAAATATTGACCTTGAGATATATGTCCTTATGTTGATGTGTTGTCTTTATGGCGTGAGTTTATTTTAATATCAATAATCATTGGGAAAAATGTTATTGTGAAGGTGTATATTGGTATGAATAGAATGACCATTAGGAGTGTTCAAGGAATAATGAATATAATTCATCGAGAAATAATGAATATAATGGACTAGCCATGTTGTTCAATGTTAATATGTTTTCTATTACAAATTGCAATGATTCCAAAATGGTAATAGCTAGCATATCTCGGTAGCTAGGTGTTGGGACATGCATTTTGGGACTAGTCTTGGGAGCTGCATAGTGCGCGAAAAGGAAGGAAAAATAATTAGAGAATTTTTGGGATCGACGCATGCAAAGGAAGGAAGTCAGTTAGAAGCCGTTAGGAATTTTGGTCCATTGATAACGCGATAAGACCTAATGTAAATGTATAAATATGTAAGGGTTTTGGGTAGAAAAGAATTGTGTGTGATAGATGTGAGTGAGTAAGAAGAGATAAGTGTGCATTGTATGCGCGAATGACAAGGGTATTTTGGGTATAACTAAGATATCATGTATGAACATAGTGCACATATTTTGTAAGGGATGATCCTGAATAATAATATAAGAATCCTTCCGTTCTGGACGTAGCCCAACTTGGGTGAACCACGCTAAATATGGTGTCGCTGTGTTATGCTAGGATGTGTTTGTTTGTTCTATGTATTGCTCACATATGATTTACTTATGTTATTATGCATATGTTATATGTTTCTGTGCACATGGTATAAGATATAATAAATGAATGTTAAGGATAATGGTTATGATGAATGCCTCCCATCCCTCCATGACTACAGAAACCTGGTTCCTACAGCCCCCATAGATACCTTGGGTGAGACTTCATCTACTTCTAGGTGATTCTGAAAGGGCCGATATCTTAGGGTTTTGTTGGTGAATTAATGTTGAACCTTAGGTCTTCCCATTGCGTGCCAACAAATGGTTATGTTTTCGGGGCTGAGATATGTGACTGAAGGGAATGTGGAGGACAACTAAGGAAAAGATCAGATAATGGTTAGAGACAAAAGAGCGTGAGTTTTCTAAAGATCAGAATAAGAACCTATGGATTAGTTCGAACCAATGGTTCCAGAGTTATGTATTCACATATTTACATGAGATTTTCTTTGTTTATTTTTCGAATGTTTTGGATGAGTGGTTACAAAGGTTAGCTAAAAAGAACGGAACATTTTGCACTGTTGTTCTGATGAATTGGACCCCTGAGTTGATTCAACAGTTCAATACTATAAGTAATCAGATTTCACATATAGTTTATTTCTGGATGGATAGTATATTAGGGGGTTATATTACTGAGTTTTCTACAGATTGTATCCAGTCATATAGTGCTACTGAAAGAGAGTTCTTTAAAGGTACACGTGGAAGATATTTGAAATCACTGTCTACTTGGATCAATATGTTGATGTGTGATAAGGGGGTTATGAAGATGAAATATGATTTCCCTAGTAGCTAGGCACCTTCACGTGCATAGGGGCACTCAGGGATGACCATGAGATGGTATAAGTGTATGAAGAAGATGGATGCAGGAAAGAATGAATAAGGAATAGATGGAATGAGAATGATGAGAGAAGAAGAATGTGGGACAAAAGAAGAGATTGGAGCATTGGGCAATGGAAAAATATTTCAATATAGTAGGAAGAGGATTGTGACTGGGAGAGAAGAGAATCAAAGTGAGGTTGAGGAAAGTGACATTGGTGTAGTACTCCAGATCGAAGGAATATCGTGCATGGAGGAAAAGGAAAAAGATCATCAACTCATTCTAGTAGAAGGAGATCCATTACATCCCACTCAGGCCATACTATGTGTTGAACCCACGACCTGTGTGCGTATCCTAGATATGAAACTTTGTCACGAACACTTGTATTTAGTGAAGGAAACATGATAACAATAAAGGTAGTCAGACTAGTGGAAGTAGTGCGACAACCCATAATTACTTGGTGACACCGACGAACAATACTACACAGTATGAAATGGTGGGGGTAGATCCCACTTTGAGAATGTCTTCCTTTCATGGAGGAGGTTTAGAATATCCAGAACAATACTTGTTTGTCTGTGAAGCAATATGGAAAGTGAAGAATTTCTAGGATGACGATGCAAAAATCACACAGTTAGTGATGACATTCAAAGATCACGCATTACTTTGGTATATGAAGTATCAGTCTACTGCGCTTGTGGGACGAGATAGAACCTTGGAAAACATCAAGTAAGATTTGTTGAAAGTATTCTAGAAAATGAAGTCTGAGTCGTAATGTATTACATAACTGAAAGATATTAAGAAGTTTCAGAATGAATCATTATGGGATTTCGACCAAAGATTCTAGATATTGATGGATCGATTGACCTTCCAAATTCCAAATGAGCAACATAGGGAATGATTTGTTGCAGGTTTGTTACCTCATATAAGATTCCCTGTGACACAACAAAAGATGATGGAAACATTGAAAAATCATTTGCAGAAGCTTGCTAAAGGAAATTAAAAGAACGAGGAAGTATGGTATGTTACGTGGATAACAAAAGGTCATCATAAGAATGAGTGTCCAACGTTTAGAGAATACTTGGCTACAGGAGCCCCAAATCCCTTCGAACTACGAGGAGTATATTGTGAGATGTGCAGAACGATGTGTCATCACCCAACTGCCTATCCTTTGATGCAGAAATATTAGAACATTTCTAATAAATTATTTTGTAATTTTTGTAAGTTTGTTGGACATGATGAAAAAGAATGTCGCACATTCGAGCTCACGAGAGAATGCACTACGGATGCATACAGAGTTCAAGGGGATGAAGGAACAGAAGGGGGGTACCACATTATAATACTCTGAGAGGATACAATCAATGAGGAAGAGGAGGATTCATAGGTCGAGAAAGAGGAGGATTTGACAGAGGAAGAGGACCAATTATATGTTATAACTATAACCATATTAGGAATTTGGTGCAAGATTGTACAAATCCTTGTACAACGTGCACATACTGTAGATAGTTAGATCGTGTGATGGAAGAATGTCCAAAACTGATTGCGAAGTGGTAGGAAAAGACAAACCAAAATGTTTAGATGATAGAAACAAAAGAGCGTGATGATAGAACAAGAGTAGAAATAGTTATGTGCGGAGCAGTGAGAATGAGAGTTGATGCAATGAAACAAGGAATTCAAACTGACTAGTGGGTCAGAAAAGTAGTAGAACCTCCTCCGATGTTTGATTCATGAAGAGAGAGAGAGACACTTATAAGAAATCAAGGAAGGAGTTGTTAGAAACAAAATGGATAGCATCAAATTCACAACCTGTGTATGACATGCATCTAGCCTATGACCACTCAATGTAGAAAGGACAATTGAGAAGGTAAGTACTCTAAATTTTTTCTTAAATAACTATTTAAAAATAATGAAGGATGAAACTGCATTGAACACACTGTGCTGGATGATCGACTAGTGTGTGAAAGACAAAGAAGTACCTAGTGCACAATGAGAAGTTAACCATGTACAAGGTAAGAAAGGATGACTAGGGAATTTTGAATTAATGTGTAGGTAGGAGATTATGATATGGATAATATCATCTTGGATTTGGGATCTGATGTGAATTTCATTTTGAATAAGACATGGGAAATTATGGGAAAACCGAAGTTGATCTAGTCACCTATTCAACTGAGGCTAGCAAATCAATATAAGATTGTTTCGATTAGAAGACTAACAGGGGTGAATGTTAACATTGATGGAGTGCGTAGCACAAATTGTTTTGAAGTAATCAATATAGTGGATGGTAGAAAACCTTATCCATCTTTGCTTGGACTCTATTTGGATTTTTATAACCAGACCATTATTGATCTGAAAAGGAGACAAATGATATTTGAAGTAGCAGACTTGAGAGTTATTGCGCCATTGGATCCCACAGAAGGAAGGCGATATGTGGAACCAACAAAGGGAAAAGAACTCAATAACCTTTACAATATGACCATGCAGATGGATGACTATATTAATCCTACTATTGAAGGTGTACTCAATTGGTGAATTATTAGTTCTTGTGTGTTGGATTCAGAAGAAGCCCTAGAACATTGACAACAAAGATTACATGAAGTATCTAAAAGAAGATGTACTCATATTACGTGCACATTGCATTGGATTGGAGCTAAGGTATGTGATCCTCCGAAGTATGATGGACTAACAGATGTAGATCTTTTTGTAAGATAATTTGAATTGCATATACTAGATCAATATAGATTGATAGCTTTAGATATTACGTTGAAAGCAAATCCGACAAGATGGTGGGATGCACATAAGGATAGAATAGAGAATTGGAAGTAATGCAGAAGGTTGTTATAGGTCAGGTTTGGAACAAAAACTGAATATTCCATGCAAATGTATACCATGTTGAGTTGTCCTATAGATCATACTACATAATGCACTACGACATGGAGCTCATTACCTAAGAAAGAATGAATGCACTTGTTTTTACTCACCTTGGATATGATCCCAAAGAACTAGTACTTAGAACTGAAAGTACACAGAGGAAAAACAGACATGGAAGACTTGACTCACAACTTTAAGGTAACTTTCAATTTTGAAGATGTACCCCTTCGGTAGACACAACCCTGCAAAGTATCAAGACCAAGATCCTTACACCAGAAGATTTGAAGATACCAACAACCTTATGTAGTGCGCCCAAATATTCTGCAACTATTCAAGAGCTTTTGGAATGCTATAATGTTGTTGGATAAGATCAGGAGGATGAAGACCCAAGGAATTTGCAAATACCAGAAACCAAAGGAGAGCGCGTAGTAGAGGGTTCCAAACTTTAGTCTGTCGAGTATGCAAATCCATTAAGAACGTACAAAGTGAATATTGGTACAAAGGATAATCCTAAGTTTGCAAACATTGGAGATTACTGAAATGAAGAAATTGTCGAGAAGATTGTTGATTTACTACGTGAATACCGAGATATTTTTCCAACTATGTTCTCAAAGATGAAATGGATTGTTGGGGAGCTAGGGGAGATTAAGATTCCTTTGAAGCCAGATGCCAAGTGAGTGAAGCAGATGTCATATTGATTGAACCCAGTATATACACAAAAAGTGAAAGCATAAATAGATAGGATGTTGGAAGCTAGGATTATTGAACGTGTCGCATAGTCAGAATGGATCATCCCGATGGTGATCCAAGAGAAGAAAACATGTGGAATCATAATTTGTGTAGACTTGTGGAAATTGAATGATGCTTGCTCACATGATCCATTTCCTACTTCGTTCACATGTGAAGTTTTGGAGAATGTAGGTGATCCAAAAAGGATCCAGAGAAGGAAAAGACCAACTCAGAACTCATAGAGGCAACTCGAAACACTCAGAATGGCTTCAATAGACAAGGAAAGGGAAAAAATTCAAAGTTCTTAAAACTCAGTGAAAACAACATGATCGTGAAGAGTGTGTCGCAATATTTCTAACGACGCAAATGGATTTTCAAATGGATTTACAATTTGAAACATATTCGCGGTCAAAGTTGCGGTCAAACAGGGCAAGTCAGCAGGGGCCACATCATCATCCGTACTGCTGACATTAGTAGCTAACATGGCAGGATGACATCAACATGACAGATGCTGACATCAGCATGACACGTGGCAGCACCAGAGGTTGCCATGTGTCACCCGCCAATAGGATTTTCAGGGGTCCATATGGACCAGTAGAAAAGTGCCACGTGGGACCCCCAAGAAATGCCACGTGGCACCACCTAGGAAGCACCATGTGTCATGTGCGGATTGACAGGGTGGTGAAATCAGCAAACAAGTGGATCAATCAGTGGGCGCCATGTGGCCTAATCAGCAGGCGACACATGGCACCCCTGAAATGCCCAAGGAGGGCCTGTAACAGAAAATTCAAAAAATATATGGGGCGAGACCCTACCAAATCTGGCGGAGGTCTGTTGTATCTAGTATATCCTCCAACAATAGAAGTCGATCTCCAAACTTAGCAGGGGTTATAACCAATGTCCTAAAAGGGAGGCTCGTGGGTTTGACCCTTGGACCTCCCCCAACATTAACGTTTTAATAATAGTACCAACAACCAACTCGCCAACGAAGCTCGTTGGTAAATCCGTCCGTTTCTTTGCTATTTAAGCCAGGTTCCACCCAACTGGAAGGGGAGGTGCGATCGTACGAATGTGGGCATGTATTACGAAGCAAAGGACTATCATGATTGTAGGTTGTAGAGGGCACAAAAATCGAGACATAATTCTTCTTGGGTCTAGGAGTGCCAGAGTTGGATCGAGGCGTGGAGACAGTCATTTTTATGTAATTCGACGCCACAAATTCAATGGTGATGTATGTTTTATGATCTGATCATTATTTCTACAGCTTGATTTCAGAATGTGGTATTTTTATGTATTTTCCAAATTCTTTTGCTGAGTTAATGCAAGAGCCTACCCATTTGAAAGCAGGACCCGGAGGCGTAGTCCACCAGGGACGAAATCCGTTATCAAGTTTTTGTGTTCAGATTTGATGCTTATGTCTCTTCATTTTTTAGTTTTCCCTTCTTTAATAGTGTACTTTAATTTATGCTCATTTAATACAATTCTTTATAATTCATGATGAAAAGATCCTGGATCATGTTGGTATCAGAGCAGTCATCTTTGAGGAGTCAGAGCAGGGCCAAGCATAAGCAGGGTGAAGGAAATCTTAAGACGTTCAATCTCAAAGTTGGTCATGTATCTAGAAGGAAGAAAATTGTAGAAGAGAACATGCGTGATGAACATGAGAAAAAATTTCACATGGTCTTTTATAGCATGTCGAAAATGGTCGAACGAATGTATGGAGATTATGAAAAGAGTATGAAGAATAAATGGAAGAAAAAGGAAGCACATGAATATGATGATGCTTCGGTAAACCAAGGGGTTGGAGGAGATCCTTCTGAGCCTCTGTCTTCACCTTCGAGTTCTAGTTCTTCTTCCTCTGAGCATTCTCATCATTCTCATCATTCTAGCCATAAAGCCTCTTTTAAGAAACCATTATTAAAGCTTGATGTAAAATTTTCTTTACCTATGTTTAATGGATATGCTAATCCTGAAAAGATAGATAATTGGATCCGACAGGTTGAAGTGTATTTCCGTGTCCAACATATTGATGAAGAGGAAGTTAAAGTGCAACTGGATTCTCTTCGGTTGGAAGGCACCGCTCTCGTATGGTGAGAGAGAAAGCTTCAGGATATAAGTAAGTGTGGTAAGATTCTTTCCTCATGGTCGGAATTTAAATCACTGATAAGGAAGCAATTTTATCCATTAGGGTATTTACATAAAGCAATGATGGAATGACAAACTTTAAGGCAAAGTAAAGGACAAACTGTACAAAGTTTCATAGAATAATTTAGGAAG
>JZKD02S1747542.1:41329-55204 GCA_000966675.3 Picea glauca
CACCTAATTCATGAGCTAATGCTAGTATGAATGTTCCATTTGTTGGCGATTCCAAGGGTGCTTTCAACAATATCGATGTTCGGTTGTTTAAATATTCATCTTTGATGGACAGATTCACCCTCCCTCCATTAGTTAGTTTTTTTAACTAGTCTCTTATCCATATAATTTTATTGGGTACTATTGAATCACAAGGTTTATCCTCAGTGTCTATTTATTTTGTGGATAGTATGCTTCAACACTTGATTCCTTCTCATATATTTTCTTTCAATCAGGACCCTTGGGTAGTTCCTCTTTTGTCTGAAATTGAGTCATTTTGATTGATTATTCCATTGAGTGAAATTGATATTTCCTACCAAGATATCCAATTGGTCGCAACAAAAGATGATCAAAATTTCCATATTTATATGGAATTGATCAATTCACTTCATTTGTTTGGGTCATCAACCCCCATAGTTCACATGATTTCTTATATGTCAAGATGCCTTTAGATGAGGATATCCTTGAATCCGTGATAAAAACTGAAATACCATGGGAATATATGCATTATAGATATTTTTTCCTTCCTAAATTGGAGAAGTTAGAGGTTGGCACGCAAATCCTAGTTTCATCTACTGATATCGAGTGGTACCAATGCCCCATCCTAACACATGATGTGTATGCAAAAGGTAATTTGATAAATATTTTGAAAATTATTCCCATCAATATATTACTAAAACCAGGTGTCATCGAAAACATATTGATTGGTCTAGAATGTTCTCTTGATGAAATTGAACTTTATACTACCCTATATAAGGAGTTTCGCAATGTTTTTGCTTATACATATGAGGAGATTCCAGGCATTGATCCTCAAATTATTGAACATGAAATAAAAACATATGATGGTGCTAAGCATATTTGATACAAGCTACACTTGATTAATCGAAAGAAGGAAACTTCTATTAAGGTAGAGGTTGAAAAGTTTCTTCCTGCTGGTTTGTTTTATCTTATTCCTTCAACTGAATGGGTTTCTAATCCTATTCTGATTTCCAAGAAACAAGGTACCATTTGATTCTATATTGATTTTAGAGATCTTAACAAGGCATGTCCCAAGGATAATTATCCTACCCCATTCATTGATTATATAATTGATGAATGTGCCGACAATGAAATTGTTTGCTTCATGTATGGTTTCTCTGGCTATAATTCGATTCAAATAAAGAAGGAAGACTCACATAAAACTATGTTTATCTGTCCTTGGGGTAAATTTTCCTATCATAAGATGTCATTTGGTCTTAAAAATGTTGGTACTACATTCCAAAGGCCTATTTCATATGCTATTCATGACATCAAGGACGTTTTTGAAGAAAATTTAGATGGTTTAGCCACTTGGTCCCATAGTTGTGTTGAGCATTCATCTCATCTTCATATCATATTAACCATATGTTGATATTATAACATTCATTTGAATATTCATAAGTGCATATATATTTTCTCTGATGTCTAAGAAATTGCTTGGTTTCATTGTGTCCAAGTTTCGGATCATGATTGATCCTTTCAAGGTTGAGATGATAGTTCAATTTCCCCCCTGCATACTATTGGACAACTTCAAAGTTTACAAGGGAAGGAAAATTTTCTACGTCGATTCATCGAAAAAATTATGTAGATATTGTGAAAGGGTCCATGCACCTTTTGAATAAGGGTGTTCCTTATATATGGGGTGACAAAGAACAATTCTCTTTCGAAGATTTGAAGAAATCCTTGATGTCATCCCCATTGCTAAGTCCACTAAACTCCATACAAAAAAAATTCTTTATCTAGCCAAATATGAGTCCACCATTTGTATGGTGCTTTTCCAAGAGGAAATTTTGCAAGTAAAACATGTGATTTATTACCTTAGTAAGAATTTTGTTGGCCCTTAATTGTGTTATTTGTATGTCAAGAAGTTATCTTTGGAAGTAGTTCATGCTATCTAGTGTCTTAGACATTATATTTTTATTTTCAAAACTATTGTTTTAGAATACCCCAACCCAATGCAACACATTTTGACACGTCATATCATTGGGGGGGAATATTCTAAATGGATATTCATCTTACAGGAGTTCGATTTGGAGTTTTCCACTTTTAAATCCAATAAGTCTTTAACTTTTTAGAATTTAATGTATAAGCTATAAGCTTCCTAAAGACAATGAAGAATGTTCAACGAGTCTTTTTTGGACAAGCATTTGTTTCTAATTGTTTGTTATTATCCTTGGTATGGAGGTATCTTCATATATCTTCAAACCTAGTGGTCCAACCCTCAATTATCCAAACATGAATGTTGGTGTATTCACCATCAAGCCAAGAGTTATCTCATCGTTGGAGATACCCTATATCACAATGGTGTGGAATTAGTTTTGTGTTGGTGTTTAATCAATGAAGAAACTGAGAGGGTCTTGAATGATTTCCATGCCAAAGCATGGGGAAGTCATCTTTCTGGAATAGCTGATCCAGGAGGATCTGGGAATGCTCACATAGGTCCAGGAAGATCCAGAACATCCACAGAGGTCAATAATGGCTAAAAAATGCTCAACATTCAAATGCTTCAAATTGTCCCGAAAATTCCATCATTGTGTATATAGCTCGACTATAGATTTCCAATGACATAAATTTCTCCTCAAATAGAGTTCGTATGAAAAAGTTATGAGTGATCAAAGTTCAAGTACATGGGAAAAATGTCAAAATTCAAAGGTCAAATGATGACATCATCATGTACAGGGTGACATCAACAAGGTGACACGTGGCACCATATAGGTGACATGGCAGGCTTCGTTGGCAGCTAATTGGCAACTCCGTACATCCAAGTGGACGAGTCATATTACAACGCATGGCAAGGGATGGACAATGAGAGGTTGCCACATGGAAACCTCCCATTGGCCTATAATGGATAATGTATATTAAAATTTTGTATGGAGTTGACGGGGATCGAACCCACGACCTCCATAACCTCATGCAAGCGCCTTACCAATGTGCCCCATCATGATTCTTAATAGATATATGACAATTAATATATTTAAATTTACACTAAAGTTCATTTGGGAAGCTAAAGGGATGAGGGACTAAACCCTCAACCCTTATCCCTTGGTTTGTTGTAATACATATAACCATAGCGATATTCACGTGGAGGTTGGTAACGTTATATGTTAACTATAACATATATTTTCAAACCATATTCCATATATATGTTGGTTGTAACAACAAACTGATTATATAGTATGATCAGTGGGGCTTGAACCCCAAACCTACTATATATAATACCAAGTTTTAACCAATTTGCCTATGATACATATTTGGTTATGAAACCAACCAAGTTATATTTAGATGTCTGCCACGATTTTTGGAATTTGGTTGAGGGGCATGCCCTATTTAATGATGCACAATCTAAGGCAATGGACACACATTTTTATGCATATTTTAGTCTCGTGATGCATGCCGAGGGTACAAGGAATTTGAGGCTACACCATAAATCATGCCAAATGGTAACTTGACGGAATTTCAAGAATTTTATATCAAATTTTCATGATTTTTCACCAGGAATCCAATGATGCACTTTGTTTTTGCATTTTTTTTTTTTTTTAAATAAAACGGTGGGACCTTTTCTATTGACAAAAACCAAAGTATACAACTACTAGTCTTGGCTCCAACTGGCCTGCCTTAGCAGGAAACCAGGACAGCTGGTCCAGTTGTGCTTGTTGCATGTCTACTGTTAAAACATGTTTACGCTCACCCTGCCCGAGGGAAACCAGGGTGGCGGTGATAGAGAGTTTCAAAAACCATAGCATATATATTCTTAAAGTCTAAGATAACTAACTAGACAGAACAACATTGAAACTTCTAACCAGGACCCTTGGGTGGCCGGTTGCTCGAGCTCGCTCGCTTGTTTCCTGGTCGTCACCAACCCACTGGAATTGCAAACTCCTGCGCGCATGTGGGGCACTGCTGTTTCGGGGTGGTCTTCGAAAAAGCTGCGAAAAGCATGTCCGTTCGCTGCTCCATTCTGCCAAGGCGCTAATCTATGTCCCCGAGCAGACTCCTGAGCTCAAAAACAAGTGGCAGGTGCCAGGGCTCCGAGAGGGCCGGCTGGGCTTGTTCTCCCTCATCGTGATTCTTTCGCCTGCCAATGCTTCCTTCTGCTTCGGGATTATGGCCGTCCTTTGGACAATTTGACGTAGCCTGGTCCCGTTCTGTCCCTGTGGTGTCGCCTGGTGGGATCTCTTCCTCGATTATGCAGTGGGGGGGAAAGTCCAGGTGGGCCGCACTGTGTTTTTCCAGATTTGCGTGCTCGACTTCCTCTGCCGTGGGAGGTGGGTGGTGCGTGGCCTCCACCAGGCTAGTCTGCTCAACAATTGTCGCCTTGGTCGTCCTGGAGCGCCTCTTTCGTCGAATGGTCGCCAAACCCAAGGCTCTCTCAAATTTTTGAAGACGCTTACGCCGAGATTCAGCCCTGTACCAGGCTGCTCCGCGGCGTGACTTGCCTCTGAGTCGAGGCATGAGGAAGACGACTGTAAGCAAGCGGATCGATGAGGAATTGAAGTGCTGGGCGTCCTCTCTCAGCTCTGCTCTTGACCGAAGATGGAGAGGCTTCTCGGACAAGGTTAGCTCTGCGAAGGCCAAATGCATCGCTGCTCTGTCCTGTGTCGTGATAAATCCACTAGCGACTATACACACGATCCCCATTAACGATGTGCGTTGATTACTCTGCCTCCTGGTACTGCTCCCGCGCGCGAGGGGGCTCTTCTCATTAAGGTGGCGAGTGCGATGCATAGGGCGATTAATTAACGGAGGAGTGGAGTTGGTCGATGCCATTTAATGAGCGTCCTGGCATCCTTCCACGTTTCCTCATTTGAGCTGTTGACACCCCATCCAGGGTGTTTTTGCATTTTAACAACATGTAAAAAGGTCATTGTAAAACGCAAGCATTTGAGCATTAATAAAAAAATGTCTCTATTGGAAGCGGACCATGAGAGGTAGCCCAAATTGGGTGAACTTCATTTTTCCAACTTGTGTATGTGATTGTATTATTGTTGTTCATTTCAAGTTCAATTATTTGCAAGACATTTATCATTAAAGTGGATTTTGTTAGATAAGTTCTTCACATGTAATTTGCAAAACAATGAAGCGATCATGTTATTTCGAGGATCAAGTAGATGTTTATGTGTATTTAAAATTATCAACATCTAAGGATTTTTCGGATCAAGTTGGTATCAGAGTTGGTTTGACAAGTATTTTGCAAGTGAATGCTTAAAAGAGACAAAATCAAACTTGGTAAAGGAAAACTTGCAAGTTTTAAGTCCAAAATTGGAAGGAGATGTCGACGACATAAGATGGCTTCGGAAAAAGGAGAAGAAGAAGATCAACCCATGATTCATGAAGAGATCATAGCTACACTTCAATCATTGAAAGAAACAATAGATTATTTAAAATTAAGAATTCAAAATCCTGCAAGTAGATAATCTTCGGTAAAAGGAGAAGGAGGAGGTGAAGGCAATGGACCTTCAAAGCCCCCTTCCCCTTCCTCCTCATCATCATCAATTTCTTCTAAAGCAAGTAAACATTATTCTCGTCGAAATAATTCCTCTAATAAATCTAAACATAATATTCCATTACTAAAATTGGATGTTAAGTTTGAGTTGTTGACCTATGATGGAGAATTGAATGCCAAAAAATTGGACAATTGGATCAAGAAAATAGAGGTAAATTGTAATGTTCAAAGGATTATGGATGAGGCTGCAAAGACACAATTAGCTTCTCTTCGACTAAGTGGCACTGCCTTAATATGGTGGGAGAGTAATATGCAAGTTGATCTTGTTGAAAAGGGTAAATTAATCTCTTCCTGGGATAATTTTACTAAGGTGATAAGGAAACAATTCTATCCACTGACACATACGCAAATGAAAATGATTGAGTGGAAGCATATAAGATAGGGTAAAGGCTATAATATTCAATCAGATACACATAAATTAAAAAATAAGGCATTATCCCTAGGAATTTCGTTGTATACTCATGAAACTCTTCTGAAGTATATTGGTGGCATGCACTCATATATTCGTCACACTATTATAATGTTTATCCCTACTAACATTGATAAGGTATCAATACAAGTTACACATCTAGAGGCTAGTAAGGGTAAGCATGCGAGTGAATATAAGAATCCATTTAAGTTTGAGAAGAAACTGAAAGATAAATGGAAGAGTAAGAAACCAATGACAGTGAAGAAATCTAAGGGAAGACCTACATGTTCGCACTGTAAGAAAAAGGGACATGAGGAATCACAGTGTTGGAAGTTTCATCTAGAATTATGACCAAAGAAATTCAAGGATAAAGGGAAGAAGAAGACGGTTTCATAAACTCATTAGGATTTAGGGTCATATTCTAGAGATGAATCCAAGATCATGTCCATAGGAAGAAAAGATATATTAGCTATTAATTCAAATTCTTTAGTTCAATCTGACAAGATGGAAAGTGATATTGATCAAAAGAAAATGAGCAAGTTTTTCCATGTGAGAGTTATAGTTAAGAATACAAAGGTACATACTTTATTTGACAGTGGATATTAAGTTAATATAATATATGAAGCAATTGTTAATAAGTTGGGATTGAAGATGACACCTCAAAAAAATCCATATCCATTAGGTTGGGTGTGTGACGATGCTAAGTTGCAGGTAACAAATCAGTGTAAGATTAGGTTTGTAATTACAACTAAGTTCTTTGACGAGGTCGAGTTAGATGTTGTGCCTCTTGACATTTGCAACATTGTCTTGGGTATTCCATATCTATTTGATAGGAAGGTTGTGTTCTATCGAGAAGAGAATAAATATCATCTTTTCAAGGATGGGGTTAAATATATTGTCAGAGTTCATCACATCAAAACTAATGTTTCTTTAGTGAGCACAAGGAAAATGAAGAGACTCATGAGAACAAGTAAATATTTTTTTCTCATGATAGTGAAACAAAAAGAAGAATATGTAATACATGCTTTAGCAGGTTGTGATCCAAATCATAAACAAGAATTGATCAACATCAATCATATGTAATTATGATTAGTTGTTTCAGGAACCTATACAGTTGCCTCCTAAAAGAGAGGTTGAACATGAAATATATTTGCAACAAGATGCTCCTCTTTAGAACATTGGAATGTATAAGTCATCAGTGATTGAGAATGCAAAAATCAAGAAGCAAGTTCAGGAGTTTCTCGATAAAGGAATCATCAGATCAAGCTCCTCTCCATGTGGTTCTCCTATTGTATTAGTTTCGAAGAAAGATGACACATGGAGGATGTGTATTGATTTTTGAGCCCTGAATAAGATTACAGTAAAAAAATGTTATCCTCTTCCAAAAATAGATGATCTAATAGATCAGTTAAATAATGTTGTGTATTTCACTAAGTTGGACTTGAGAAGTGGTTACCATCGGATCAAAATTGCACAATTCGACATATGGAAGACTACTTTCAAGACCAAGAAATACTTGTTTGAATGGATGGTTATTCCATTTGGGTTATGTAATGCACTGATAACTTTTATGAGAGTGATGAATGATGTGTTCAGACCCTATATAGATGATTTTTTTATTGTCTATATAGATGATATATTAATCTTTAGTCGAAGATGGGAGGATCATATAAAGCATGTCAAGACAATCTTTGAACTCTTGAAGAAGGAGAAGTTTCATATCAAATGATCTAAGTGTGAATTTGGAAAAAATTCTCTGGTATATTTGGGTTTCATTGTAGGAAATGGTTAGTTAAAGATAGATCCTGCAAAGGTAGAAGTAATTGTGGAATTCCCCAAGCCAACTACTTCCACCGAAGTCAAGAGCTTCTTAGGAGCGATACAGTACTGGAGGAAATTCATTGCTAATTTCTCATACATAGCAACACTTCTACATGCATTAACAAGTGTTAAACAAGGTATTTCAATCGGGAGGCAAGAAACATAAATCCTTTGAGACATTGAAGAAAAAGATAAGCACAACACTAGTTTTTGAATTTCGAGATCTACAACAACCATGTGAGATTCAAACTGATGCAAGCAGATATTCCATGGGCATAGTCTTGATGCAGCAAGGTAAACATATATGTTATCATTATGAGACTTTCACTCAAGATGTGATTAACTATCCAACATATGATAAGGAATTGATGCATTGGTATAAAGTGTAAGGGAATTGAATCATTACGTAATGGGAAAGGAGATGATAATTCATACAAATCATCAACCGTTACAGTGTTTGCAGTCACAGACCAAGCTACATTAGTCATGACACTTCGGGTGGATGGGTTTTCTACAACAATTTCATCTTGTAATCAAGTATAAGAAGGGTATTCATAATAAGGTTATAGATATGTTGGCAAGACCAATAATTAATGCATCCACAATACTTAGATATAATCCTTTAGCACATGACATTTATTTATAACAATATGCTAGGGATGATGATTTTAAATAAATATATGATGCATTAACTCACAGTAATAAACAATCAAATTATTATATGCATGGCAGTTTATTATATCATCTTGGAAGATTATGTATACAAAGAGATGTAAGAGTAATTGTAATGAGAGAAGTTCATACATCTCTCATCTCTGGTCATTTTAGGGTTGGTAAGACAATTGCACAATTATAGAGGTATTGTTATTGGCCTCGGATGAACTAAAAAATTTCCAAGTATATAAAAGGGTGTGTCATGTGTGCTATAAGTAAGCCACACAACCAAAATCTAGGGTTACATACACCACTTCCGGTACATTCATAGCCATGGGAAAGTATCCCCATGGACTTTGTAGGGGGTTTTTCGATGTCCAAGATAGGTCATGATTATCTATATGTCACGGTGGACATATTCAATAAGATGTGTATTCTAATTCTATGAAAGAAACATGTCACAATTGAACAGACAACACAAATGTTCTTCGCTAATGTATGGGTTCATTCTAGACTTCCTACATCTATAATATCAGATCGAGACTCTTGGTTTTGGGGATATTGTTGGTCTCATTTAAGGGAGATAATGGACACTAAGTTGAAAAAGAGCATGACTTTTCATCCCCAGACAGATGGACAAACAAAGGAGGTGAACATAACAATAGTACATATACTTATGCATCAAGCATCATAAATTATGGGATGAACAGTTTCCTTATACACAACATGCCTATAATCATGACATGCATTCATCTACTCAGAAAACTCCTTTTGAAGTATGTTTTGGGTAGTTTCTTAAATCACCTATGGAATTTTTTTTTGGAGAAGTAGGTAAAAAGGAACGAACAAGATGATACAGATAAAGATAAAAGGTTCATTCAAAGGATTCAACAGGTACATCAAGCAATACAGGAACAATTGGAGAAGAGCTAAGCCAAGTATAAGAAAAGTCATGACAAACATCAATTTGATCATTAGTTTGAAGTCGATGATCAAGTATGGTTACATATCAGCAAATATAGAATGAAATGTGAAGGCAAAAATATAAGGCCAATCTGATATGGTCCATTCAAGGTCTTGGAGAAGATTGGTACTAGCGCCTTTCGTTTAGATCTACCATCCTACATGCAAATGTATTTAGTGGTAAATGTTGAGAATTTGAAGCTTTATGAGCCTCCTATGATTATGGATGAAGATGAAAGTATTCAGGTTACAACAGTTGATGATTTTGCTCCAAAATATTTGGACGAGCTATAGGAAGATGTAATTCTTAACAAAAATATTAGAACATCATAGTGAGGTGATGTGGAATATCTTCGAGTTGGTATTAAAGGGGTAAAACCAAGTAAAACCTAATGGATGGATATCAGAAGGGTGAGGGAAATCTACCCTCATTTAGTTGTTGAGTAATTGATACTTTTTGTGGTCCAAAATTCTTCCAATGGGGAGGAATGATCCAGAACGATCCGAGAATGCTCACAAAGGTCTAGGAAGATCTGAAATATCCACAGAGATCCAGAATGGTTCAAAAATGCTCAAAATTCAAATGATTCAAATCGCCTTGAAAACACCATCATTGTGTAGAGCTCAAAGATAACTTTCCAATGGTGCAAATTTATCCTCAAACAGATTTCGTATGCAAAATTTATGAGAATTAAAAGTTCAAGTACATGGGAAAAAATTCAAAAGAGAAATCTCAAATGATTATGTCGACATGGTACAGAGTGACGTTAGCAAGGTGACACGTGGCACTGTACAGGTGACATGGCAGGGTTCATTAGAAGCTAGATGGGAAAGTCCATACATCCAAGTGGATGAGTCATATTATGACATGTGGAAAGGGATGGCCAATGAGAGGCTTCCATATGGAAACCTCTTATTGGCCAATAATGGCTAATGTATATTAAAATTTTGTATGGAGCCAACGGTGGTCAAACCTGTGACCTCCATAACATCGCACAAGTGCCTTACCAATGTGTCATACCATGAGTCTTAACAGATATATGGAAATTAATATATTTAAATTTACACTAAAGTTAATTTGGGTAGCTAAAGGGTTGAGGGCCTAAGCCCTCAACCCTTAGACCTTGGTTCATTGCAATGCATATCACCATAGTGATATTCGTGTGGAGGTTTGTAATGTTATATGTTAATTCTATCATATAGTTTAAAACCATATTCCATATATCCATCAATTGTAACAACAAAATGATTATATAGTATGGTCGGTGGGGATTGAACCCCCAACCTACTATATATAATACCAAGCTTTAACCAATTCTCCTATGATGCAGATTTGGTTATGAAACCAACCAAGTTATATTTATATGCCTACCACTATTTTTGGAATTTGGTTGAGGGGTGAACCCTATTTAATGGAACATAACCCAAGAAAATGGACACACATTTTTATGCAGAGTTTAGTCTCGTGATTTGTGTTGAGGGTACAAGGCATTTGAGGCTACACCGTAAAGCATGCCAAATGGTACCTTGACAGAATTTCAAAATTTTTATATCAATTTTGCACATTGTTTTTCCAACAATCCAACGGTGCACTCCATTTCTTCATTTGAGCAACATGTAAAAAGTTTATTGTAAAATGAAATCATTTGAGCATTAATAAAAAAGGTCTTTATTGGAAGCGGACCTGGCAAGGTAGACAAAATTGGGTGAACTCCATTTTTCCAACTTGTGTATGTGATTATAGTATTATTCATTTCAAGTTCAATTATTTGCAAGTCATTTATCATTAAAGTGGATTTGGTTAGATAAGATCTTCACATGTAATTTGCAAAATAGTCAAACAATCATTCTATTTTGAAGATCAAGTAGATGTTTATGTGTATTTTAAATTATCAACATATAAGGATTTTTCAGATCAATAGCCATAGCCCAAAATGTTTTATGTGCATGATAATTTTTTCCGTCCATCTTTAAAGATTACATTAATGTAGTCTAGAAGTTTCACCCTTGTCAAGTATTTACTTAGAAAATGTATGTTCATCCTATTCCATTACATCCTATGGTTACCATTGTCCCTTCACAAAGTGGGGGATTGAATTTATGACATGTAAGTTTTGACTATTTCACAAAGTGGGCTGAAGTTATTCCTACTTCTTCCAATAATGGCACCACAATGGTGTTTTTCATATTCAACCATATTATCACTAGGTTTGGTGTTCCCAAAAAAATCGTAACCAATCGTGGATTTCATTTTTAGAATAAAATGATGTTCAAGTTAGTGGCCAAGTTGGGTTTCTAGCATGAAAAATCATATCCTTATTCTCTATAATCTAATGTTCAAGTATAAGTCATCAATCGAGTTTCAAGACTACGATGCAAAGGAATGTGGGAAATCATAATACCAAAAGGTACCTGCTACTTTTCTCAGTATTATGGCCTACTAAACCTCAGTTAAAACTTCATCATTTTTCCACCTTTACAAATCGTTCATGGAGTGGAGGTAGTTTTGTGGATTAAATGTGAAATACCTTCATTGAAACTAGTGGTATAACTCTTTCCTAATACCTCTATTGAGGAAGAACATATTGTTTATTTGGCCCATCTTGATGAGCATCATTGAGAAGTTGCATTGGATAATAAGACTTATAAGAATTTATTAAAGATCGACATGATAAAAATGATCAACCTCTCATCTTTGCTTAAGGATACCTAGTTTTGGTTTATGATAAGGATCATGACAAGTTATGGGGAGTAAAGTTTGAACCTCTTTGGCATGGTCCTTACATTGTGAGCCATGTATTGCAAAAATGGGCCTATACATTAGTTGACTATGAAGAGAATCCTTTGTCTAAGCCTCACAATGGGCTCTACCTGAAGAAGTATTATGCATAAGAAACAATGATGCATGGTGCTTTGTGACATGTTGTATTTTTTAAGTTTTTGTACTTTATAGCCTTTTAATTTTTTGCATTTTGTTGATTCGGTTCATATGATTATCATGCTTGGTTATTTATTTGCAAATGTTGACATCTATCCCAGTATTTGTAGGTTTCATATATAGTGCCATTCATAGCACCCAAAACATCACTTCCACTACATGGGTGATTTTATTGCCAATAACCTACCTAGTGAGTTCAGGGTGTACATTCCTTAGTCATGTGACCAAGAATGGAGTATAGTGTAGTCATTGGACTTCTATCCAAATATATTATTATCAACATCTATAGGTTAATTGTGTATTTGGATCCACACTTACTGGTGTCACAGTTGAATAATGTCTATCTTGTGAAAAATATTTCCCTTCTTCAAAAGTATTGGAGGGTACAATTTCTTGAGAAATAGTTTGAGTTTATTACTTATGATCATGTTCCTATAAGTTTAAATATGTTGGCTAATTCATTGGATAACTATGTGTTGGATTGGAATTTGTTGCATTAAAATGATCATTTATACAATAATGCATGTACAATAAACATGATAGATAAATCATAATCATTTAAATCATAAGCAAGAACTGAACCATATGTATAAATAATATAAAAGGATGACACATCATGTCCACAAAATATGCAATGTAAAACATTATACTACATGGACTATAATGATACAGTATGAAAAACATCAAGTGTATAATCCATAGATGCTACAAAAAGGGAGACTCTCAACTAGTAATTCCAAGGCATGTGTGTCTCATGGTAGCCACCCTCCTTACTAGTCGGACAAAGCGATGTGGTGCCCAAACCATGTGGCGTTATAATATTTGTGGCACATTATCCACCCTCATCATGGGAACACCTATAATGAGCCTCTTGAGACTCCTCTATACCTTGTGGAGGTTCTTCATGACGTCCTCATCTCTCTCTTCCTTGTTTGGCTACTAATCCTCTCTAGTTCTATGGTAGTTAGAGGCCATCCATGCCAGTTATACTTGTCCCACATTTGTGTCATAAATTATAATTGTCAGTATCATTTCATAACTAAAAAATGATAATATTTTTAAAATCACAAAAATGTCACAACTTAAAAAAACACACACATGTTCTCTTTCTTACCTATGTCCCCCCACTGTGTTCCAAGAGGGATCCAACTCAGGATCATGCTAGAATTCATTTCCAACATATGGGTATTCCTTTACAATGACTATCTTCCCATCCCACCAGTTGAAGAAATACCGACCAAAGGTGCTCATGGGAAAGCTTCCCACAAGATAAAATATGCAACCTATACACGTAGTCATTTTGGGATTATATGGCCTAGCAAATGGAGTCAAAACATTTGCATTCATCTGAGAGACTTTATCTAGGAAGGAAGAGATGAGTATGAAACCATATCCAATTGTTTCTCTAGGAAGAAAGATATGAGTATGAAACCATATCCAAGTTGTTTCTCCGGGAAGAAAGAGATGAGTATGAAACCATATCCAATTCGTTTCTCTCTCTCCCCCCTACATATACCCCTCACTTTGTATCTC
>JZKD02S1747542.1:57292-71954 GCA_000966675.3 Picea glauca
TTTAGGTTGTATCTAAAGGAGATACCACAACTGATGGAGTCATATCCTCAACTTATTCCAAAGATAACTAAGGTGGTTGAGCCTCAAATCCTATTAAAGGAGGAATTATCATGGTAAAAAGGGAGGAATATCAGTGAAAATTATTGTCATTGTGATCGTGGATATTTCAAGCAAGGGGTTGGACAAAGAAGACTTGGGGAGGCTGTTGCATCTGGATCTACAGTTTGTAAGTGCCTTGTAATGTTCTCATTAATATATGCTTGGCTTGTTTCCTTCAATTTTGTGTATGACTGCATAAGCTTGTCTCATCTTGATAAATCTAGTTTAAACTAATCTTGGTAGAATAGGAAGCATGCATTGTCTTTGTTGTCTATTGAATTGAAAATCCCATTAAAGGGCCTAAAGATCAAGTTCAGCCTGGACTGAGTAAGGACAAGCTTCAGAAAAAGGTACATCATATTTTCTTCCTTTTTTTCCTTTGACTAGTTTAGCTACATTTAAAGGGATGTCAGTGTCCAATGTTACCATTTTTCTTTCTTGGTCATAGGGGTCTAGGATCCAAGAGGACATTCACCTATCTGTAAGGGAATTTTTCTACAATAGAAATTGGCAACTCCACTGCGGATCGAAGCTTTCAGTTTCGGTTTCTTTCCTTGGTTTTGTCTTAGATTTTTCTCATTTTAAGATCCTGCTCGCTATATTTTTTCTCTTTTATACATTCATTCTCAGTCCTAAAGTCATCTCACATAGACTGGTGATCAAGCCTTCTTAATTTTTTATTTTGTAGGTTGGTTCTTTTTCCTTCTCAGAAACCCATGCCCTTTTTCCTTTACAGCCATAGCATTGATTTCAGTATCAACGCTCCCGTGCAGTGCTTTAGGGGGTGTTATAGCGCTCTGGTGATGATATAACCAGAGTGTCAATTTTTATCCTTTTAGAAAAATTGTTGAATACCTGTGTTGGGTGTAATTTTTTGGGTTCTTCTTTTAGTTCGAGACTTGTTCTGTCAGTTTGTGTCTTCTATCAAACCTCCAACCCATTTCTTTTTAATACTTTTTTATATTTTTTTGGATCTTTTTAAAAGTATTTCCTTCTTACAAAATCACTCTTTCTCTTCGAGATTTTGGGTTCATTTTTTATACTTTCTCATTCATCTGATCATTTGAAAACACATAGGTCTTTTTACTGTTCTAATTGGTATTTGATCTTTGTATCTTTCCAAGCAATTTTCTTAAGTGAGTTTTGTTGTTTTTGCATTCTTTTTGAAAAGTTTAGTTTGTTTTTGCTTCTTTTTTTATTGTTGTGAGAGTGTTCTTTTTGTTTGTATGATGCTTGCTTCCAATTGTCTAAAAACCGCAATAGTAAAATCTTTTTTGGAATAAGAAGCATTAAATCAAAATGATTCATATTCATAATCAAATGAAAATATACTTTTCATGTTTGGTTTTGGATACTAGAAACAATTTCTCAATAATTTAGCATTGAAATGGATTCTTGTTGAAAACAATTGCATGAAATTTCTACATTTTTGTGTTTTATAGTGAAAGAAAGAAAAATATTTTCCTTCCCGTAAATAGAAGTTCATTGAAAGAAATGTTTGCTTATCATTTTATTCTGATTCATTGGGATTCGAGTTGTAACATCATTAGTTTCACTCCCATTCACCTCTGAGTAAAGAACAACCACTAAAATAAACGCTAATTAAAATCGATCTAGAAACTTTTTCTTTTTAGATTCTTCCACCAATATTAGACTAGGATTAGCGCTTTGGATTAGGTTGTGAGTATAACTCTTCAAAGCAATAAAAAAAAACTTAGCATCTTGTGATAGGGAGAGTAAATCCATTTTTCATATAAGCATAGCTAGGATCCCCCTCTCACATAGGGGTTACACATGAGGTTAGGTTCGATAGGGCCACGAAGATTATTCCTCCGAGGTTTAATGATTCGTAGTAGTAAGATCATATATTGTGGGTTCTTCTTGAGGTCCAACTATCTTCATTTGGTCTTGGTGCTTCGTGAATTTCGAATCCGTTCGGGGTCCTCTGGAGTTCTACTGATCCACTTGTCCTCAGTTCTCTTGAAGGATTTTAGACTTGTTATCATGCCCATACATTCAGATTGGACTTTCGAATGTACCCGCCCAGAGGTTGACTATGAGTTGGTGTCCTTAGTAACCATAATATTTAGGTTCCTGACACAAGGTGACGGTGAAGGGAAGTCTTTGTTGTACCTGGAACAGATGTTGGTCAAACTCACTCGGGCTCCTTGGAGGGTAAATCCATGATTATTGTGTGAAATCTTGCACCAAGGTGTAATTATGTTAAGTAGGTTGCCAACGTAACTGTCCCACCCGCTCATATCCTAGCCCCTTCTAAATTTGGTCACGCGATGTTCGATTTCATCACCAACTACTACGGTCATTGAGAGAAGGTTTTGTTTGCTTGTTGGTTCTTCTAGATTTTTTAGCGTGTGATGTTGGTTTACTTAATTTTTTTTCAAGATTGAGACTGTAGACAATAAAGGTCTTTGTAGATCACGTAGGATGAAAGGGTTGCCTCCAGAAGGCTACGAACCCTTACCTCATAATTCACTTGAAGACATTTACCGTGAAGAGGTAGAAAATCGTTCAGACGCTGGGAGTGCTACTACTCCTTTGCTAGAAAATACTAAAAGTGCCTTGGTTACGGTTGAGGATCCCATTCCTCATACTATCCCTGTGTCAGAAGCTCTTATAGAACCACTCCTTCTTCGATTAGACTCGTTTGGTAACATAATAGAAGAGGAATTTTGTTGTCTCTCATTGAGGCCATACACCGAAACATAGATGGAAGACACACAACGTGATTATGATGAGTACACAAATCCTGTCTGGTCTACTGGCATGGTAAATCCACAAGAGACACTTGTTAATTCCATATGGAGGACTCCATCGGGACGTGATCTTTATGAACATTTCAACTTTAGTCAACCACCTCTTGATCCTCATGACCTTCTTGCCTCTGCCGCTGCTGAGGCAGGACCGTTCGGTCAGAATATTGATCGTCCCATAGAACAAGTAGTCAATCCTGCTACTACATTAGCACAAATAAAACATAACGTTGGATTCGTAACACCTAATCATACACAAGGTACTTCTACCTATACTCCCACCACTACACCTTTTCACACTACAACTCCTTATGTTTCACAGAATATTGTTGGAACACCAATACATCAGAGAATGCAGAGCCCTGCCATACACACACAATCAACTGCGGGACAAATCCCAACTGGGGGGAAACCATCATCTAGTGGGCTTGTCCCTTCTGGGGGACAACCACCCTTGCACATACTTTCCGGGGGACAACCCCCTTTTATTGGTCAAACCACAGTTGTCACAAAACCTATGGTAGGGGGGAAACCCCCTTTTGCTGGAAAATTTTCACAATCCTGGGGAGCACCTCGAGGAGGTACATTTAATAAACCTTACCAAGGAGGGAAATCATACCATAACCCACAAGGAGGAGTACCAAATCCTATTCCTTCCGCATTATATTTTGGACAACCTTATCTGAGTGTCCCAAATCCCACCTGGGGTTCTCAAGGACAACAATCTTATCCTCCCCAAGGGTCTAATATTTACCCTCCACAGAGACAAACTGTTTACCCTCCTCAAGGGCAGACTGTTTATCCCCCACAACATAATCAATTGAATTATACTCCTCAGAGTCAATCAGGTTTCCCTCCGCTCATGAACATTCCTCAACAACAATTGAATCCTGCCTATATTGGTCAACAACAACCATATATGGGAGGGCCTATTGGATACAATTATCCACCTCAACCAATTTATGGCCCCACTAATGTCCCTATGCTGCATCAATATCACCCTCAAGTTAACCAACAACTACCTTTCCTCACCATGCTGGATCTACCAGATTTGTCTCGGTTAACAAATGATCCCATATTACATTTTCCTTTCTGGCTAGTAATTCCTGCTAAATTACCTTCTAACATCCCTAAATTTGACGGAAAACCTGGGGAAGATTCTAACAACCATGTTATGACATTCCATCTATGGTGTTAATCAAACTCACTAATGGATAATTCTATAGGTTTGCGTCTTTTCCAGTGCACACTCATGGGCTCCGTAGCCAAATGGTACATTGAACTTCAACGTGGTACCTTTCAAGACTTCAACTCCCTAGATATGGATTTTCTCACACATTTTCAATTACCCATCCGTTACGAGATGGGTATTGAACTCTTAACATCACTTTATCAGACGAACTCCGTACATATCTCTGATCACATTCATGAGTGGAGACGACAACGAAGGTTGATTAAAGCGACCATTCCTGACTAGTTATTGGCTGAATGGTTTACTAAATCTCTTTTACCCCCAATTTCCCGTGACGTCGCCATGGGTGGTGTGGTCATTGAGGAAGAAGCCATTGCTCTAGATTAGTATTTAGATTTGGTTTGATCCCAATCTGGTACGTTATATGAGTTGATACCAAATGCTCCCCGTACTTCTACCGATCTATCCAAATTGTCTTCCACAGCACATGCAGATGGAGTCATCGGTACCATCAAAACTTAATCTTAATCACAGTCGACTGGATCAGCTAATCATTCTATTTTTGCACCCATCATCGTTTCAAATTCACTCTCCTCTACCTCCCTGCCAACTCAAATCTCTGAGGTGAATGAAGTTCAATTTGCCTCTTTGCAACAGTCCGGGGGAAAGAAGAAAATGAAAAATAAACCCAATAATAATAATAATAATAATGAAAATTCAAAAAAACAAACTCCACTACCTGCTCCTGAAAATCAACCATAGTGAAAACCGAAATTCTTGTGTCTCATTTGTGGTGATGATCATTACACCTGAGACTGTCCTCATCACGACGAAGTTGCAAAACTTTTCAAAGGGAATTCCCAACCCACTGTGTTAACACATCATTTTCCTCAGTAGAAACCCATGGTTTCTCAAGCCCTTTCCCCTCTAGCAGGGGGAAATCCTAGCCATCCTCCTAGTGAGGAAGCCTCGTTGAGTGCTCATATTTATATGTTCAATAGGATCGATTTAACCACTCGCACCACAACGTATGACACATCGGATAAACCTGATAAAGAGAAGGTCACTAACGATACCCCACCAGATCCATCTCCCGCCACCGTTAGTCCTCCATTTGGGTCACTTTAGATTGCGAAACCCACTTTCGACTCTATTTTATGCCCTCCCAAGAGCACTATTCGTAAATCAAATTTTAATCCTAGTTCACGTGTCGCTCAAAACTACAACATTGTTGAAGATTTGGCTCAAGCACCGTGTGCTATGTCTGCTCTTGAAGTTCTACAAAATTGTCTAAGTCAACGTAGAGGACTCTTGGCCACCATCGATGCAATCGATCCTGAGTCGTCAAATAATATCACATTTAAACTTGATAACTTCAAGTTACACCTTTCTCACCAACTTGCTTTTCAAATTGATATAGTTGTTCATAATCAATACATTCACCGCACCATATTGGATGAGGGAGATTCCACTTGCGTCATGTTTTTAGCCTGTTGGAAAGGATTAAAATCACATGTGTTTAACCAATCCCCTACAATGTTACAAGCATTCGATGGGCAAGGTTTTCATCCTCACGGACTCTTGCAGTCCTTAGTCATTCAGTTGGGAGGCAAGACTGTCTTTGTCGATTTAGAGGTATTCGATGGTCCCTTTGATTACAACGTGTTGTTAGGAAGAAGTTGGTTTTATTCCATGACTATCATCGCTTCATCGGTGTTTCGATGTGTACAATTCCCCTATCAAGGTAAAATTGTCACTATCAACCAGTTACATTATTACACTCTCGGCGCTCGCACTCCCGCCACCAACAATATTCCTTTCTTGGGAGATAGTGAGATCACTTATGAAAGTGTTGGTGTAGGTATTTTAAAATATTATTCCCTTATGGGTACTTTCCCTACACCACTTCCTCCACCACACAACACATTTCCACGATCAATATGATCTCGACTATGGAATTTCAATCTTTCGATTCATCTAATCCTTGGGTTGTGCCTCGTCCTTTGGAATTCAATTCACTAGGTGACGCTATGCCACTTAGTCCTGTTGAGGCTTCATACAATGCTATCCAATCTGCTTCTTCCTCTTTGGAAAACCAACATCTGTTGGCATACAACACTTATTCATTTCCATCTTGGTTGGATTCCTTATCCTCTGCTTTCGACTACATCCTATGGATTTTTCCATCAAACGAATCCATTATGGAAATGCTTAGTATTGATGAGGTACCTTGGGATGAAAACCATCATCGATCATATTTTCTCCCTAGTCTAGATGAAATTAAGGAATATATACACTCTATCTTCCCCCCCTCGATGTTGTCGATTCTCCCCAATCTCCTATACTTACCCATGATACTACTTCAGAGGGGAATTTAGGCAACATCTCTTCTACCATTACTATTGATATTTCGATCAAAGAAGGTATCGTGGAAAATGTTCATCTCGATGCTAATTATTCGCCCAAGGAAGTGGAAGAGTACACCACTTTATTTAAATAATTTCGTGATGTCTTTGCTTAGAGTTACGAAGAAATGTCAAGGATCAATATATTGATCATTGTGCATGAGATCAAAACTTACTCAGGCGTTAAACATGTACAACAAAAACTTCACCCGGTTCATCCTAAGAAAATCGCAACCATAAAGGCATTAGTTGAAAAACTGTTGAAATCTGGATTTATCTATCCTGTCCCCTTGACGGAATGGGTTTCTAACATCATTTCAGTTACTAAAAAACAAGGAACCATTCGTGTATGTGTCGATTATAGGGATCTCAACAAGGCTTGTCCAAAATGCAATTACCCTACACCCTTTATTGACCAAATCATTAATAATTGTGCTGGAAATGTTATATTTTCTTTCATGGATGGATTCTCAAGGTATAACCAGATCGATATTCTACCAGTTGATCAGCATAAGGAAACCTTCATATTCCCTTGGGGGACATTCGCTTATCGGAAGCTACCCTTTTTCCTTAAAAATATTGGTGCTACTTTCTAGTGGGCCATGTCGTATGCTTTCCACGATATCAAACATATTGTGGAACCTTAACTCGACGATTTACTTGCTCATTCATCTACTCGACAAGACCATATTGGTCATTTATGGGCTATTTTTCTTCGATGTTGGTTTTACCATATCCGTTTAAACCATCACAAGTGTATATTCGTTGTCGAATCAGGTCGACTCCTCGAATTCGTCATCTCCAAAGACAGGATTAGGTTGGATCCCTTGAAATTCAAGGCCATTCTTTCTTTACCCACTCCCAACAATATAACCCAACTACAAAGTTTGTAAGGGAAAGATAAATTTATTCGTCGTTTCATATATAATTATGTCGAACTCACTAAAGGATTTATGATATTGTTGCAGAAAGACACTCCTTTCATCTAGGATGACACTACTCAATGCTCTTTTGATGCTCTTAAGCATGCATTAACCCATACACCTCTCTTGCATCCTCTGAATTATTCTCGAGACTATATCCTTTATTTGGCTTCCTCTACTTCCACTATTTCTATGGTGTTAGTTCAAGAAGATCCTAACAGTGACGAACATGTGATCTACTATTTGAGAAAGAGGTTATCCGGTCTCGAGCTCCGATATTCACATGTTGAGAAGTTGGCTCTGGAAGCCCTCATTGTCGTCCAAAGGTTTCACCATTACATATTGTTACGCACTACCATGGTCATTGAAGACTATAACCCCATGTACCATATCCTTACACGTCAAGTACTTGGGGAAAAATATTCCGAATAGATTGTTATTCTTCAAAAATTTGATCTCGAGTTTTCCAAATCAAAAGCTAAAAAGTCGTTGGTTTTTGTGGAACTTATCTACGCTCTTCCCAATGTTGATGAAGATATTGAGCCCAATGATTCTCTTCCCGATGAATCTTTGTTCCTCATTAGCACGTCAGACCCTTGGTATAGAGATATTCTTCTCTACCTTCAAACCCAACATTTCCAGCCCAATATTTCCCGTGAAGAACGTTGTTTTATTCACCACCATTCTAAACGCTACCTTATCATCGGTGAAACTTTGTATCGTTGTGGTATTGATACTATACTACGATGTTTTTTAACCCACGATGAGGTTGAATGCATTTTGAATGACTGTCACCTTGGATATTGTGGTGGTCATCTTTTTGGGATGGCTACAGCCCATAAAATCTTATGTACTGGTTATTTTTTGCCCTCCATCTTCAAAGATTGTATTGAGGCTGTCAAACGATGCCCACCCTGTCAAGTTTTTCACAAAAAGGCACGCACCCACACTGCTCCACTACATCCCATTGTCACCATCAACCCCTTTTCCAAATGGGGCATTGATTTTATGCAAAATGTAATCTTACCTCAGTCGAGGGAAATGGTTATATCATCGTTGACATTGATTATTTCACTAAATGGGTTGAGGCTATGCCCACATTTCTTAATGATGGTCGTGTTGCAGATCTCTTTGTTTTTAACCACATCATCACTCGCTTTGGTGTCCTACAAGCCATTGTCATTGATCATGACTCACATTTTCAAAATCAGATGATGAGTGAGTTGCATGTCAAGTTGGGTTTTCATCATGAAAAATCATCCCCATACTATCCCCAAGCAAATGGACAAGTTGAAGCTATCAAAAAATTCCTTAAGACCATGCTTCAACGCATGGTGGGGACAAACGAAAATTCTTGGCACTTGCAACTTTTCTCCGCCCTCTGGGCTTACCGCACCCCAGTAAAAACTGCAACTAGATTCACTCCATTCCAGTTGGTATATGGTGTTGAAGCAGTGTTACCAATCGAGTGTGAGATCCCTTTGTTGAAACTCACTATAGAACTCTTGCCTCACACCTTTGTTGAAGATGAACGATTCTTATATTTAACTAAGTTGGACGAAACACGTTGCGATTTTTCTCTCATCAATGAGACGTATAAAAAATGAATGAAAAGTCAATATGACAAATCTGTTCAACCTCATACTTTTGCAGAAGGAGACCTAGTCCTCATTTATGACCAAGCTCACGATAAGCTAGGGACAGGAAAGTTAGAACTTCTTTGGCATGGACCCTATATCATAAAACATGTATCACATAGAGGTTCCTACGAGCTATTTGACTACAATGGAATATCTCTCGGTGAGCCCCGAAATTGGCTTTACCTCAAGAAGTACTATGCATAGAACATCTGACATGTGTGCTTTGTACACTATTGTACTATATTTTTTATTTGACATCTTTTCTATTGCGTGTATGAGTTTTGTTTTAGTTGCTTATACTTTGTCTTGTGATTGTGTGCGTAGATGACATCTCCCTTTTCCATCTTTGTCGGGTTTGCGGATGGCACTAGCCATCACACCCAGAACATTGCTTCTGCAACTTGGGTCATTTACCACTCTAATGATTTGGTGAGTTCAGGAGGCAATTTCATAGGATCGATAACCAATAACGTGGCAGAATATCATGTCGTCATCGAACTTTTAAGCGAAGCCTCCTCTCTAGGTATATGTCATCTGATCATCAACCTAGATTCTCAACTCGTGGTTTGTCAGCTTAATCGAGTTTATGTCATTCACAACCCTGTCCTGTTACGTCTTGACCTAAGAGTTCGTCGTCTCAAAAGAGTGTTCAAATTTATACAATACAGACATATACCAAGAGAAATCAACACAACTTCGGATTTATTAGCAAATTATATTTTGGATCGGTATCTTGCACATAGATAAAAAATTTAAAAGAAAATGAATCACATGTACATTAAAAACATCACATAAGATAAATTGTAACATCACAGGCACCACAAAACTCGGATATATATATATATATATATATATATATATATATATGATAGAAAAAAATTGTTTACATAAAAAAAGTACATAATAGGGTAAAATATGGGCCCTCATGCCCATGATATCATCATTAAAGATAACAAAATATATGGAGGATCCTAGTCCTCCTACACCACATTGTGCTCTGAGAAGCACACTAGTTCACGAGCCACTCGTCAGAGCAAGTGGTTCAAACTCTCAAGAAACCATACAATATGCCTTTGCAGATGAAGAGGTATGTCTCGCCTCCTGAGAGGTGGGACACCCATAGTTAGACCTCAGAGGTTCCTCTCAACCTCCCAAAGTCCCCCCACTACCACCTCATTCTCCATGACTATCTGCATGTTTGCACGATGCCCTAGTGTCGACATCTCTTCCGGACTTGATGCGCCTATGTCTGCATGATGAAACAAAACATATTTTAGATCCCTCTTTGTACACGTAAAAAATAATATAAAATATAAAATAAAAAATACATGACAAGGTTTAGTTTCATACCTGACACATCCCAGTCCATACCCTCTGGGAGAACTAAGTATACACTTCCCCGAAATTCCACTCTGGCATATGGAATGTCTTCAATAACAATCAGTTTCCTCCTCTACCAAGTGAATAAATTAGCTATAAACTTGAACGCTGAGGCATCGTTCCCCAATCTTAGGGAAAAACTAATCCATATTTCCATTCGTGGCTCGGTCATTGCTCATGCTATCAACGCAACCTGTGGCTGCATTTGGGGTATTAACTCCAAAAAGAACGAAACTAAGAAAGATATGTATCCAAATTTCTTCTGCCTTTCGATCCTGCACTTTGTGATCTACTCCTTCACATTCCGAAAAAACCTCGCACTCCAGTTAAATAATATGGGCTCCACACATTGTAGAGCATATGACATCTGATATTTTGAAGCTAGGTGAGCACTCATACTACCTACCAAGTTGTTAATGGAAAATAGAATCGATCTCAATGCCAAATCCCTCATGTCCTTGATCACTATCCATCCACCGACTAATCGAGATCTTGGAATACAGTGGTCAGCCACATATACCTCGGTGGGATGAGGAGTTGCTTGATGCCCAGACAAAAGGATAGGAGCCCATCTCCTTGAGAGGCCGATCAAAAAATACACATCGTCAAGCTCAATTTTGAGAAAATATGGTCCAATACGAAATTCATGTTCGACATCATCCCATAATCCAATCAGGTACTCAAGTAACAAAACCTCTTTCCTCATTTTCTGTAGTTTGAAGTACTTGAGGAGACCACAGTTTCTCAAAGCAGCCCTTGCTTGAGGGTTTTGAAAAGCGGCGATATCATCGAACTCATGTTTGTGTTCCTTCCATTCAATCATGACTATATGATCTGTGCAAACTGCAAATAAAACCATTTAAATGTCTTTAATATACCTATTATAGAAAAACAATTGTGTATTTTTAGCCTAAAATGTAACAAATTTTTCGATTTTGCACCAGTGCTCCCCTAAGCCTATTTAGAGTGCTAGTTCTCTCTAGGTACGTGCACCAGGGTGCTGAAAACATGATCAATGCTCCCCTCATTCCTTTGAGGGAGCGTCGATCCAAATCAGTGCCTGGGGCTTCCTAAGGAGCCCAGAACACCCTTAAAATGAGCTAAAACTCAATTTTAAACCATGAAAAATAATTGAAATGGAAAGGTGATCAACCTGGTCCAGACGAAATCAAAAATGGTCAATCACATCTCCCATACTCACAACTTGAAAATCGCCCTCCAAAGGTTGAAAATTCCAAAGGTAGAAGAAATTGGTGAAAACTCAAATGGTAAATGAAATTTCTAACCCTATTTCACTATTATAGGGTTGATTTTTGCTAATATAAAGTTTTTCTTAGGTTTTTTAATCTTTTTTAGGAGTCACTAATACCCTGGGCGCAGGATTGTCTATATTTGCAAGCTTCGAAGCAATATCTTTTTCGACAAACCTTGTAACACTGACAACCACAGTCTTTGTTATTTCTCATGCTCGAAAAAACATGAGAATGTAACCGAGTAGACTTTTATCACTTTCTCGGACTCGTAAAGGTTACATGAAAAAGGAAACCCCTAGAGTATCCTTTAAGCTCTTTTCAGACTCTCTAAACATGAAAATATTGTCGAGTGATCTTGCTTCCTTTCACACTTACTTAAAAGGTTTTTGAAAGGGCGTCTCTCGAGTAGCAGTTTATCTCTTTTTCGAACTTCAGAGACTAAAATTACAAAACAGGAAAACCCTGGAGTCGCCTTTAAGTTCTTTTCAGACTCTCTAAACATGAAAAACCACCGATTTTTCCTTTTCTCGACTCGTTAAAATCACACATTGAAGGGCCCATATGGGACCTAAACTTTACTTCTTCCAGTTCGTTAAACAAAGGAAGAGGAACTTACCGAAGGTGAGTTATATCGAGCATGTGTTATCCTCCTCGAGCTCGTAAAAAAAAAAGAGGTACTCATCTATTTGGATGGGGGAAAAATTGAAGGAAGCAAGCCAAGCTATGTTTTAGAATGGTCACAAGTCACTCTTGCAGTCATCCTTGAACACAACACATTATCTTTACTTGCATCTTGAAAACTTGGATAACTCGCTGAACCTCTGCACTAAACCAATCCCCTGAGTTATTTCACTCCCTTGGGTCACCTGATGAATGTCACAGTATCCACTACATTATGTTTTGGTACATGCTATGTTTATGTTGTCAAGTCATGTTGTGCCTCAGTGTTCAAGGGAAGTATCCACCTCGAAAGTCAACCATCACAAATTTCCAGTTTCAATACTCGTGTCAGTCTATACTCATTTGATTCCCCATCTTACATCTCTATGTCAGTTTCGTTTTGTTGATGGGGGATACATAAAGGCCCTCCTTCGATGTGTCTTTTCCCCTCGAATTCAACACATCATCCAATAATTTGACTTAGAAACCAATTAGTACCTCAGGACATGCATGCCTCAATGGCAGGCCTCCTCGCCTCTGACAATGGGTTTACATAATTGACCTATGATTGGATGATTCCACGAATGTTCGACTTCAGATCATTTATTCACATTCATTGGATTGTACTAGAGTACCTTGAGATTCATTGACATCACTGGTGATTTCCCTCGCACTTGTTAACGATTTTCCTCATTGACCTATAATCAAGTGGTTTCCACCATGTTCAACATCAAAACACTTATTCACACAGTTAGATTCGTACTACATCATGATTGGGACGAAGACCCTGGGTTGAGATTTCACTTTTTTATCTGCTTTCCCAGGCTGTGAAGGAGATCTTTTGAGCATGTTGATATACTGTCACATATATCCACATTGTATTGGTCCATGGCTATGTTTTATTATCTCATAAATCCAGTATGTATTTCTCGTGGCTACGATCAGTTCATGTCATGGAGTTATAGATCCACATTATATCTTTGGTGGCTACACCCTTAGTCAGTATCATCGTGGATCCGTAGTGTATTTGTTGACGGTCATACCTTAATTCCTTTGTCACTCAAGCATAGGTATACCTGCCTTGGGTTTGAAACATATGATAACATTTGTTTGATGGTTGTTTGCAGCTTCTACCAGGTTCTGCGACTCCATACCCTTTCTTCGAAAATCTACAAAGTTCTTTAGTCATCAGCTTCCATCTTCTAACTTCGCACTTTGGGGGGGATTCTGTTTCACATCAAAATTCCTCACTTTGATAAAGTCCCATTATCATTATCGTAAGTGTCGCAAGTGTCTCACTTTTTTCGCAATTATCACAAACATCATATTTGTGTCCTACATGTTTCGCATTGCGGAAGATACCATAACAACACTTGATACACCCTCTAAGATATGTTAGAAGAGGAAAACACATCATTTGGCAAGATTACACAATATTTTTCCTTGAATAATAATCATCTTAAATGAATTTTTGGATATTCACGCTCCCCTGATCACATGGAAGGAGCGCTAGCGCTCCTTTTCCACTTAGCAGGGAGTGCTATAGCGCTCTATTGCCATCTTTAAGGGAGCATCGATTGGTTGACATAATCTTGGGAAGAAATCCCCCTTATCTCTAAGGACAACTAGAAATAATCCAAGTTGGTTTGGCTCAAATCCAAGCTTTAGGTTGTATCTAATGGAGATACCACAAGTGATGGAGTCATATCCTCAACTTATTCCAAAGATAACTAAGGTGGTTGAGCCTCTCAAAGTCAATAAAAGGAGGCATTCTCATTGTAAAAAGGGAGGAATATCAACAAAAAGTATTATCATTCTGATCATGGATCTTTCGAGCAAGGGGTTGGACAAGGAGGACTTGGAGAGGTTGTTGCATTTGCATCTACAAATTGTAAGTGCCTTGTAATGTTCTCGTTAATATATGCTTGTCATGTTTCCTTCAAGTTTGTGTATGATTGCATAGGCTTGTCTCTTCTTGATAAATCTAGTTTAAACTAATCTTGGTAGAATAGGAAGCATGCATTTTCTTTGTTGTCTATTGAATTGCAGATCTCATTAAAGGGCCTGAAGATCAAGTTCATCCTAGACCGATCAAGCACAAGTTTTAGAAAAAGGTACATCATATTTTCTTCCTTTTTTTCCTTTGACTAGTTTAGCTACATTTAAAGGGATGTCAGTGTCCAATGTTAGCATTTTTTTGTCTTGGTCATAGTGGTCTAGGATCCAAGAGGACATTCACATGTCCACAGGGGAATTTTTCTACAACACTCACACACACACACACACACAAACACACCTTCTCTCTCCCTTTCTACCCTTTTTTCCCTCTCCTCTATCTC
>JZKD02S1747542.1:89801-105761 GCA_000966675.3 Picea glauca
TTCTCCTCGAATCCTTAAAGGGTTTTATCCTTCTTATCCTACCAGCTCCGCTGTTGCCATCAATGACAACAACCATCAATACACATTCGTTGCTTGTTCAATATTTGCCAACACTAGTTCCACTTGATATCATTTGCTTGACGATAGAGAAGAAGTAACATATGTATAGAGATGCTAGATGTGGATTGGAGATAATATTTTGATGATGTCAATGTTGTTTCTTAATCACATCAGTGGGAAGGATACTATGCATGATTGCATGCAGGTCAGGACATTTAGTGTCAATTGCACTCAATGTAAAGAAAAATCTCGGGTAACCACAAACAATTATATGATACATGATTTACATAGATAAGTAATTTTATTCTATTTGCTGCAATGCATATGACAAGGTAGATATAAAATTCAAATTCAAATTTAGATATGAATAAGTAACATCATAAAATAAATTGTTCATTCCATTCATTTCCCAAACATCAAATTTTTTATCTGAGCTATTTTGTTCTCGTCTTTCATAGTCACAGTACTATATTTTCTTACTTGTTCATGTCCTTGATTGTCAAAGTAATATATTATTTTACTTTAATTCACTATGTATTGTTCATTCCATCATTACAAAGTGGCCCCTTTCTCCCAAGGAACAAGGGAAATGACAGTGAAATTCTCAACATTTTGGTTTGTTGCTTGCCAATGTTTCTACTGTAGCTATTCTTTGTGATAATAGGACATGAAATGATTCTTACAATGGGAATGAATAGGGAAATTAATACCAATATATTTAACGAGGAACTTTGATGGGGTGTACTATGAAGGTAGCCATGAGATGGTCCTATGTAATTGTCCTTATTGGCACCTTGACTAGCATCAGAAAGTGTACTAGGGTTTCCAAGCACTCCAGGTATACTAGGGTTTCCAAATTCCACAAAACCTTATCAAGATCAAGTGATATTTTACTCCTATAACATTTCTCCCAATCTCTAGTAGATTTCTTCAAGAAATCTAGCATTGTAGATAATGAGAGAAAATGTAAATGAAGGAGAGTAGAAAATCTTGAAGTATTCTCATGTTTTTTTTATGGTTAATGGCAATTTTCTTCAATGTTGTTAGTATTCATATACAACTAGGTCATGTGTGCACTCCACTCATCCTATGCTGCTCGGTTGTGAGAAAGGGAATTATCTCCCTCTTGTCATCACTCCACTCATCCTACCACCATCATGGTGTATGCACCATTTTATGTGTCAATTAGTGAAAGCTTTCCAAAAAATCTTAGACACCTTGTTTATGCGAATCTCCACTTGATTTCATGTGTTATGAGCATTATTAATTCTTGTCAATATAGGAAATTTCACCTTCAATAGCATCATAACAATCCAAAATACTTGTTCGAACAATAGTTGCATTGGGATTTTGTGACCCCCATACCAAATTGTCAATATGTCCTTGAATTGCTTGAGGCGGTGAGTTGCAACTCACCATAAAAAAATAACCAAGACTCGGGTGGATGAACCGTCAGTTACTTTGGACTCGGGGCATCGTATTAAATCTAGGGGTACTCCTCCCCTATGATTTTGTTTCCTGGAAAATGGTTTGTTCGAAATCTCCAGAACTAGGGTTTTAATTAATAAGGGACAATGCAATTTTTGAACTAGGGGTCGATTTTTAAAAATGTCGTGTTGGGGGATTGTGGGTAGCATGCTCACATGGGCCTTGGACAAACACTATTTCAATAGCTTATGAAACTTAATTATGTTTCTGATTTTGGATTGTATGCCCCCATACCACTTTGTCAATATTTCCCTGAATGGATTGAGGAGGCATGATGTAACTCACCATAAAAATATAAATAGGCCTCAGATCAACAAACCACTAAATGTGTTGGACTTGGGACACTAGTTTACAACTAGGGGCATCCATCCCCTATGATTTTTTTTCATCTAAAAATGGTTTGTTCTAGGATCTCTAAAACTAGGGTTTTTCTCACTAAGGGACAATGCAATTTCTGAATTAGGGGTCAATTTTGAAAAACACTTTGTCAGGAAATTGTGGGTAGCATAGTCACGTGGGCCTTGGCCAAACACACTTGTAGGAGGTTACAAAACTCAATTATTCTGCTCGGTTTGGATTTTATGCCCACGAACCAAATTGTGAATATGTCCCTAAATGAATTTAGGAGGCGAGTTGCAGCTCACCATAAAATTCTATCCAAGACTTCAATGGATGAACCATTAGTTGCAATGGGATCCTAACACTGGATTATAGCTAGGGGAAACCCTCCCCTGTGATTCCATTTTCTAGAAAAAAAAATTGTTGGAGGACCTTTGGAACTAGGGTTTTGCTTAGTAAGGCATAATGCAATTTCTGAACTAGGGGTGTATTTTGAAGAACAATATGTCGGGAAATTGTGGGTAGCATGGTCATGTGTTCCTTGGCCAAAAACACTTGTGGGAGCTTAAGAAACTCAATTATGTTTCTTGGATTGGATTTTATGCCCCCAAACCAAATTGTTAATGTGTCCCTAAATGGATTTAGGAGATGTGATGTAATTTACCATAAAATTATAATCCAGGCTCTGATGAAAAAATCATAAGTATTTTTGGACTCCTAACACCAGATTATAACTAGAGTTACCCCTCCTTTCTGATTTTGTTTCAGAGAAAATATTTTGTTCGAGGATCTCTAGAAATAGGGTTTTTCTTAGTAATACATAATGCAACTTTTGAACTAGGGATTGATTTTCAAGAACAATATTTTGAGTCATTATGGGTAGAGTGGTCACACGGGCCGTGGATAAACACACTTACAGGAGATTATAGAACTCATTCATGTTGCTTATTTTGGATTTTATGCCCCTGGACCAAACTGTCAATATGTCCTTGAATGGCTTTAGGAGGAGAGTTTCAACTCGCCATAAAAATCTAACTGATCCTATGATAGATGAATCATTAGTTGCATTGGAATCCTGACACCAAATTTCAACTAGGGGAGCCCCTCCCCTATGATTATGCTACATGAAAAATTGTTTGTTCAAGGATCTTCAGAACTAAGGTTTTTCTCAGTAAGGCACAATTCACTTTCTAAAATAGGGGTCACTTTTGAAGAACATTGTGTCGGTTGATTATGAGTAGCATGGTCACATGTAACTTGGCCAAACACACCTGCAAGAGCTCACACAACTCAATTATTCTGCTCAATTTATATTTTATGCCCTCAAACCAAATCATCAATATGTCCCTGAATGGATTTAGGAGGTGAGTTAAAATGCGCCGAAAAACTCTAATCATGCCTTCGATGGATGAATAATCAGTTTTGTTGGACTACTAACAAAGGATTACAGCTAGGGGCACCCCTCCCCTGCAATTCTATTTCCCAAAAAATGGTTGGTTTGAGGATATCCAGAACCAGGGTTTTGCTCAATAAGGCACAATCTAATTTCTGAACTACGGGTTGATTTTGAAGAAAACTATGTCGGGAAATTATGGGTAGTTTGGTCACGTGGGCCTTAGCCAAACAGATTTGTGAGAGTTTACGAAACTCAATTATGCTGCTCAGATTGGATTTTAAGCCCCAAGACCAAATTGTTAATATGTCCCTGAATTTCTTTAAGAGTTGAGTTGCAACTCGCCATAAAAATCTAATCGGTCCTCTGATTGACAAATCGTTAGTTGCATTGGAATCTTGACATGGGATTGAAGCTAGGGGCACCCCTCCCCTTTGATTTTGTTTCGCAGAAAATAGTTTGTTCAAGGATCTACAAAACTAGGGTTTTTCTTAGTAATGCACAATAAAAATTTTGAACTCGGGGTAAATTTTGAAGAACATTGTGCCAACCCTCTAATCAGGCCATAAAAGGGTATATACAATGAATACCATATACCATTCTATGCCCTTGTATAAAATATAGGGCTTTACACATTACAAATTGGTTTCAATATGAAGAAGGAACTTCAATGCACTTTTAATTGGATAATACTAGGGTTTTGATGTTCAAATAGTTTGTTGCCTTTAGCCTCCATTGGCGTTATTTCATTGACTCCATATGCCCAAGAATTCAATACAACACTAGTATTTCTAATTTTCAAGTGATCTAAAACCCTATTCCTCTCTCTCTCAACAACTTGTCTTAGCTTTAGGATTTGCATTTACATCTTCATTCTCTCGCATTCATAGTCTAACAATTTCCATTAATTGTTTGGAATCATATCTAACATAGTCATTGCTGCAATATTTACATTTTTAACCGTTAGGGATTGTCACAGGGTATCCACTTACTTAAACTGTGACATAACACGTGCTTTCATGGGATATTAAATAATACCTATAATTTCACTAGATATTGATAAATACCTCTCAAAATCATTTTTTAAACCCCCCCTCCCAATCCATATTTCAGATTTAAAAAAACCTTTATTTTTACTAGATATCCCGTATTTTTACCAAATACCCCATTTTATACCCCCTAATACCTATAAATCCATCGTACCCCTCATCTCCCCACCCCCAATACCTACAATATATTGACTCTATTTTTTCACAATTTAAAAACCCCCTTTATGAATGAATGTGATAAGATATTGGTAAACAAGGTGAAGACCATGTGGGGCTTGTCATATTGCACTCAATTAATATTGTTTCAAATTCTTTATTCATGCAATCATTGGTGGATGGTTTGCAAGTATTTTCATTGTCATTTTCCATATCTTCATTCACTTTCTTACTAATTTAGAACTGGTATATTTCTACCATTGTAAACTTATTATATTCTTAAACATTTAGTCTTGCCATGGAGCTCTTATGTGCACTTTTGGAGAGATATTGTGAATTATTTTCTTATTTTGGTGGATGTTTCATGAAACTAGGGTTTGTTCATGCAAAAAGACTTGGTCTAGTAAGTGGTATTTTCCAAGTGTTTGTGTTTCTTTCATGGTATTTAAGTAAATTATATATTAAAGTGGTAATAAGTGTATGTTATCTCGTTTCCTTGGATAATTCTTGATAGAAACCCTAAGGAAGGATTAAGATTGTTTACCCCCTTCCATTTTTGGTCCATCTTAGTTTTGTTGAAGCATACAAGGTCAATATTAGGGACTGTGAGTGGACATTCCCCTAACCTTGTCTTTGAGGTTTAAATATAGGGTTTATGAGAGGATAAACTCTAGGGTTTAACCTAGTTCCACTTGATATCATTTCCTAAACGATAGAGAAGAAGTAGCATATGTATAGAGATGCTAGATGTGGACTGGAGATAATATTTTGATGACGTCAATGTTGTTTCTTACTCACATCAGTTGGAAAGCTATTAGGCAGGATTGCATGAAGGTCAAGACATTTAGTGTTGACTACATTTAATGTAAAGAAAATTCATGGGAAACCATGGACAATTATATGATACATGATTTACATAGATGAGTAATTTATTCTATTTGTTGCAACGTGTATGACAAGGTAGATATCAAATTCAAATTCAAATTTAGATATGAATAAGTAACATCATAAAATAAATTGTTCATTCCATTCATTTCCCAAACATCAAATTTCTTATCTGAACTATTTTGTTTTGGCATTTCATAGTCATAGTACTAGATTTTCTTACTTGTTCATGTCCTTCATTGTCAAAGTACTAGATTCTTTTACTTGAAATCACTATGTGTTGTTCATGCAATCATTGCAAAGTGACCCCTTTCACCCAAGGAAGAAGGGAAAGGATAGGGCAGTTCTCAACATTTTGGTTTGTTGCTTGCTAGTGTTTCTAATGTACTTATTCTTTGTGATAATAAGACATGCAATGATTCTTACAATGGTCATGACTAGGGAAATTATTAGCAATATATTTTACGAGGAACTTTGATGGGGTATAATATGAAGGTAACCATGAGAATGTAATATGTAATTATCCTCATTGGCACCTTCACTAGCATCATAAAGTGTACTATGGTTTCCAAGCACTCCAAGTATACTAGGGTTTCCAAATTTCACAAAACCTTATCGAGATCAAGTGCTCTTTTACTCCTCTAACGTTTTTCCCAATATCTAGCAAATTTATTCAAGAAATATAGCATTGAAGATAATGAGAGAAAATGAAAATGAAGAAGAGTAGAAAATCTTAAGTATTCTCATGTTTTTTTTTATGGTTAATGGAAATTTTCTTCTATGTTGTTAGTATTCTTATAAAGTTAGGCCATGCATGCATTCTACTTGTCCTATGATGCTCGGCCGTGAGAAAAGGAATTATCTCCCTCTCGTCATCACTTCACTCATCCTACCACAATATTGGTGTATGCACCATTTTATGTGTCACTTAGTGAAATCTTTCCAAAAAATATTAGACACCTTGTTTCTCTGAATCTCCACTTGATTTCATGTGTTATGAGAATTGTCGATTCTTGTCAATCTAGGAAATGGCACATTCAATAGCATCACAATAATACAACCTACTTCTTCAAACAATAATTGCATTGGGATTTTATTACCCCCATACCAAATTGTCAATATGTCCTTGAATGGCCCGAGGAGGCGAGTTGAAACTCACCATAAAGAAATAATTGGGCCTCATATGGATGAAGCATGAGTGGATTTGGATTCAGGGCATTGGATTAAATCTAGGGGAACCCATCCCCTATGATTCTGTTTCCCGGAAAATGGTTTGTTTGAAATCTGCAGCACTAAGGTTTTTCTTAATAAGGGACAATGTAATTTCTGAACTAGGGGTCAATTTTGAAACACACCGTGTCGAGGGATTATGGGTAGCATGCTCATGTGGGCCTTGTACAAACACACTTGCATGAGATTACGAAACGTAATTATATTTCTCAGTTTGGATTGTATGCCCCCATACCAAATTGTCAATATGTCCCTGAATGGCTTCAGGAGGCGATACATAACTCACCATAAAAATATAACTAGGCCTCCTATCGATATAACGCTAGTTGTGTTGGACTTGGGACACCATATTACAACTATTTGCACCCTCCCCGATGATTTTATTTCTCAAAAAACAGTTTTTTCGAGGATCTATGAAACTAGAGCTTTTCTCACTAAGGGTTAATGCAATTTCTGAATTATGGGTCAATTTTGAAAAACACTATGTTGGGAAGTTGTGGATAAAATAGTCACATGGGCCTTGGCCAAACACACTTGTAGGAGGTTACAAAACTCAATTATTTTTCTTGGTTTGGATTTTATGCCCCACGAACCAAATTGTCAATATGTTCCTAATTGAATTTAGGAGGCGAGTTTCAACTAGACATAAAATTCTAACCAGGCCTTCAATGGATGAACCATCAGTTGCATTGGACTCCTAACACGGGATTACAGCTAGGGGAACCCCTCCCCTTTGATTCCATTTTCTGGAAAGAAAATTGTTCGAGGATCTCTGGAACTAGGGTTTTGCTAGGGGTCTATTTTGAAGAGCACCATGTTGAGCAATTTTGGGTAGCATGGTCATGTGGGCCTTGGAAAAAAACACTTGTGGGAGCTCAAAAAACTCAATTATGCTGTTTGGATTGGATTTTATGCCCCCAGACCAAATTGTTAATGTGTCCCTAAATGGATTTAGGAGGTGAGTTGTAATTCACCATAAAATTCTAACCAGGACTCTAATGGAAAAACCATAAGTTGCATTGGACTCCTGACACTAGATTACAACTAGAGGCACCCATGCCTTGTGATTATGTTTCCTAGAAAATAGTTTGTTCAAGGATCTCTAGAAATGGGTTTTTTCTTAGTAAGGCACAATGCAATTTCTGAAATAGGGGTTGATTTTGAAGAACAATGTTTCGGGCCATGGGTAGAGTGGTCACACGAGCCTTCGATAAACACACTTGTAGGAGCTTACAGAAATCACTCATGCTACTTATTTTGTATTGTGTGCCCCTATACCAAATAGCTAATATGTACCTGAATGGATTTAGGAGGTGAGTTTCAACTCACCATAAAAATCTAATTGATTCTATGATAAATGAACCAATAGTTTCATTGGAATACTGACACCAAATTATAGCTAGGGGAACCCCTCCCCTATAATTATGCTACCCGAAAAATGGTTTGTTCAAGGATCTTCAGATCTAAGGTTTTTCTCAGTAAGGAACAATGCACTGTCTAAACTAGGGGTCGATTTTGAAGAACACTATGTTGAGCGATTATGAGTAGCATGGTCACAAGGGACTTGTCCAAACACACTTGCAGGAGCTTACAAAACTCAATTATTCTACTCGATTTATATTTGTGCCATCATATCAAATCATCAATATGTCCCTGAATGGCTTTAGGAGGTGAGTTGCAATGCACCATCAAACTCTAATCAAGCCTTCGATGGATGAAGAATCGGTTGTGTTGGACTACTAAAAAATTATTACAACTAGGGGCACCCCTGCCCTGAAATTCCATTTCCCAGAAAATGGTTGGTTCAAGGATATCCATAACTAGGATTTTGCTCAGTAAGGCACAATGTAATTTCTGAACTAAGGGTTGATTTTGAAGAACACTGTTCGGAAATTGTGGGTAGCTTGGTCACTTGGGCCTTGGCCAAACACAATTGTGAAAGTTTACAGATCTCAATTATGCTACTGAGATTGGATTTTAAGCCCCTGGACCAAATTGTTAATGTGTCCATAAATTTCTTTAGGAGGTGAGTTGCAACTCATCATAAAAATCTAACACGGCCTCTGATGGAAAAATCGGTAGTTGTGTTGGACTCCTGACATTGGATTACAGTTAGGGGCACCCCTCCCCTGTGATTTTGTTTCCCAGAAAACGGTTTGTTCAAGGATCTCAAAAACTAGGGTTTTTCTAAGTAAGGAACAATCCAATATTTGAACTAGGGGTCAATTATGAAGAACACCATGCCATGCCTCTAATTGGGCTATAAAAGGGCATATACAATAAATATCATATCTCGTTCTATTCCCTTGTATAAAATATAGAGATTTACACATTAAAAATTGGTTTCAAGATGAAGAGGGAACTTCAATGCACTTTTAATTGGATAATCCTAGGGTTTTGATGTTCAAATAGTCTTTTGTCTATATCCTCCACTGAAGTTATTGGATTGAATCCATATGCCCAAGAATTCAAAACAACACTAGTCTTTCTCATTTTCAAGTGATATAAAACCCTATTCTCTCTCTCTCTCTCAACAACTTGTGTTAGCTTTAGGATTTGCATTTACATCTTCATTCTCTCACATTCATAGTCTAACAATTTCCATTAATTGTTTGGAATCATATCTAACATAGTCATTGCTGCAATAATTACATTTTTAGCCATTAGGGCTTGTCACAAGGTCTCCACTTATTTAACCTGTGACATAACACGTGCTTTCATGGGATATTAAAGAATACCTCTAATTTTACTAGATATTGATAAATACCTCTCAAAATCATTTTTTTGAACCCCCCTCCCAATACAAAATTTACATTTTAAAAACCCTTATTTTTACTAGATATCCCCTAGTTTTAACAAATACCCCTTTTATACCCCCTAATACCTATAAACCCCATGTACCCCTCATCTCCCCACCCTAATACCTACAATATATTGACTCTATTTTTTCACAATTTCAAAACCCCCTTTATGAATGAACGCGATAATATATTGGTCAACAAGGTGAATCCCCCGTGGGGCTTGTCATGACTCATATTGCACTCAATTAATATTGTTTCATGCTCTTTATTCATGAAATCATTGGTGGATGGTTTACAAGTCTTGTCATTGTCATTTTCCATATCTTCATTCACTTTCTTTCTAATTTAGAGATGGTATATTTCTACTATTGTAAACTTATAGTCTTAAACATTTAGTTTTGTCATGGAGCTCTTATGTGCACTTTTGGAGAGATATTGTGAATTCTTTTCTTATTTTGGTGGATGTTTCATGAAACTAGGGTTTGTTCATGCATATCGACTTGGTCTAGTAAGTGGTATTTTCCTAGTATTTATGTTTTTTTCATGGTATTTAAGTAAATTATCTATTAAAGTGGTAATACGTGTATGTTATCTTGTTTCCTTGGATAATTCTTGCTAGAAACCCTAAGGAAGGATTAAGATTGTTTATCCCCTTCCCTAGTTTGTCCATATTAGTTTTGTTGAAGCATACAAGGTAAATATTAGGGATTGTGAGTGGACATTCCCCTAACCTTGTCTTTGAGGTTTAAATATAGGGTTTATGAGAGGATAAACTCTAGGGTTTAACCTAGTTCCACATGATATAATTTATTAGACGTTAGAGAAGAAGTAGCATGTGTATAGAGATGCTAGATGTGGATTGGAGATAATTTTTTGATGATGTCAATGTTGTTTCTTACTCATATCAATGGGAAGAATACTAGGCATGATTACATGTAGGTAAGGACATTCAGTGTCGACTGCACTCAATGTAAAGAAAAATCTTGGGCAACCAAAAACAATTGTATGATACATGATTTACATAGATGAGTAATTTTATTCTATTTGCTGCAACGCATATGACAGGGTAGATATCAAATTCAAATTCAATTTTAGATATGAATAAGTAACGTCATAAAATAAATTTTTCATTCCATTCATTTCCCACACATCAAATTTCTTATCTGAACTATTTTGTTCTGGTCTTTAATAGTCATAGTACTAGATTTTACTTGTTCATGTCCTTCATTGTCAAAGTACTAGATTCTTTTACTTGAACTCACTATGTATTTTTCATGCCATCATTGCAAAGCGAACCCTTTGGCCCAAGGAAGAAGGGAAATGACAGGGTAGTTCTCAACATTTTGTTTTGTTGCTTGCCAGTGTTTCTACTGTAGTTATTCTTTGTGATAATAGGAGATGAAATGATACTTATAATGGGCATGACTAGGGAAATGATTACCAAGATATTTTACAAGGAACTTGGATGGGGTGTACTATGAAGGTACACATGAGATGGTCATATGTAATTATCCTCATTGGCACCTTCACTAGCATCACAAAGTGTAGTAGAGTTTCCAATCACTTCAAGTATGCTAGGGTTTCCAAATTCCACAAAACCTTATCAAGATCAAGTGTTATTTTACTCCTCTAATGTTTCTCCCAATCTATAGCAAATTTATTCAATAACTCTAGCATTGAAGATAATGAGAGAAAATGCAAATGAAGAAGAGTAGAATAGCTTGAAGTATTCTCATGTTTTTTTTTATGGTTAATGACATTTTTCTTCAATTTTCTTAGTATTCTTATACTATTAGGTCATGCATGCATTCCACTCATCCTATGTTGCTCGGTTGTGAGAAGGGGAATTAGCTCATTCTCATCATCACTCCACTTATCCTACCACCATATTGGCCTATGCACCATTTTATGTGTCACTTAGTGAAAGCTTTCAAAAAAATATTAGATACCTTGTTTTTGTGAATATCCACTTGATTTCTTGTGTTATGAGCATTGTTGATTCTTGACAATTTGGGAAATGACACCTTTAATAGCATCATTGTTCAATTACTGAGAGGGGGGATGAATGAGTAATTTAGATTTTTAATCCTATTAACCACAGTATGCAAGTGTTATTTATCTTTATGATCAATATAGAATTATCATCCAATAAGTGCATAGTAAATAAACCATGAAAAAATGAACAATCATACACATACACAGTATACCAGTATTTTTTTACGTGGAAACCTAATGTGGGAGAAAACCACGAAATGTTTTTTCTTATTTCTCTTTAAGAAATACATTCATTGGAAGCACCAACTTCCTTTTTTTTCTAGCTGCAACTGGAATGAGGCTCCATCCCCCTATTTTTAGGCTGCAACTTGAGGGAAGCTCCAAATCCCCAATTCTCTTGATACAACCAGAAGAAGGCTACAAACCCGTATGTTATTCAGCTACAACTGGAAGGTGGCTACAACCACATATCCTTGCCCCGTCCAACCACCCTAAAATACAAGTGCCAAAGTAGAAACTGAATATGTCACTGTCACAACCTGTTCTACCAAATCTTTCACTGAGAAACCTGTCACTGTATACTCATCAACCAATATGATATGATCACATATACCTCAAATACTATACCACAAGTTTGTACCTCAAACTATGTGCTAGAGCCTCACTGTTATACAACCTCTATCTGTACCAATAACTTCAGCAACATACCTCAACCAAAACCCTTCAAACATGAACCAATATTAAACTTCAGTAGATCTACCTCAGATAAACTCTATAGTGAGCCCTAAACTTCCAAGAGGGCATCCAATAGATTTACAAGGAAAAATCTCAACCAGATTCATAAATTCAACACTACACATATGAAAACCATACAATTTTTCTTCTTGTAGCATTTTGTTGCCGCACTTTTTCTGCCGCGATTTTCCTGCCGTGATTTTTCTGCAACGATTTTTCCGCTGCACTTTTCCTGCCACGGTTTTTCTGTTGCACTTTTCATGCCGCGGTTTTTATGCCACACTTTTTTGTCCCACTTTTCATGCTGTGATTTTTCTATCACACTTTTTCTGCCACGGTTTTTCTGTCGCGGTTTTTCTGCCGCACTTTTCTTGCCGGGATTTTTTTTTCCGCACTTTTTCTGTCGCAGTTTTCTTGATGCGGTTTTTTTGTCGCACTTTTCTCTATCAATAATACCTGCCCAAATAACCTTTCACAAAATAGATATTCAATGATAATCAATAGGTGCTAATGGGAGAGTTTTTTTCTCTTATTTATACTTCCATGTAGCTTCCTCAAGGGGTTACCTTCTAACCAACTTAACCCACTTTCCTTCTTTTAGGGATAACCCACTTCTAACCACTTGTCCACTTCTAACTCACTTTGCTAAAAATAGTAAATTATCCACTTCTAGTTGCAACTAAATTATTTTTAATTATTTTCTTATTGCAACAACTTAACCCATGACTAACTCGTAGTTTCACCCACTTGACTAGTCAACTTCTTCTAGGAGCTTCTAGAATTAATTTGACTTCTTTGACCTTCTAAATAAATCATGAGGGTTCTCCACTTCACCAGGCCATAACTCTCTAACTGTGAGGATTTATGTGACATTCTGCATATCACCGAAAATGGCATGACATGTACTATCCATCTAGAATAGTCTTACCTACAAATATATTAAACTTCATACCATTATACATCAATCAAATTGAAGTCCATTAATCATACTATTGGGGCTACTGGAATTTTCTATCGGACTTGCTTCAAGGGTTGACATCAATGACAACCAACCCAATTAATCAACAATAATAGTCCAACCTGCTTGTTCAAACAATAATTTCATTGGGATTTTATGCCCCCCATACCAAATTATCAGTATGTCTTTGAATGGCTTGAGGAGGCGAGTTGCAACTCACTATAAAATGATAATTGATCCTCGGATAGATGAATCGTTAGTTTCTTTGGACTTGGGGTATCAAATTAAATCTAGGGACACTCCTCCCTTGTGATTATGTTGCCTAGAAAACAATTTGTTTGAAATCTCCAAAGCTAGGGTTTTGCTCAATAAGGGACAATGCAATTTATGAACTAGGGGTCGATTTTGAAAAACACCATGTCAAGGGATTATGGGTAGCATGCTCATGTGGGCCTTAGAAAAACACGCTTGCATGATATTGTGAAAATTAATTATGTTTCTCAGTTTGGATTGTATGCCCCCATACCAAATTGTCAATATGTCCCTAAATGGCTTGAGGCAAGGTGTAAATCAACACAAAAATCTAACTAGGCCTCGGATCGATGAACCACTAGTTGTGTTGGACTTGGGACACCAGATTACAACTAGGAGCACCCCTCCCCTGTGATTTTTTTTCTCAAAAAAATGTTTGTTCGAGAATCTATGAAACTAGGGTTTTTCTCATTAAGGGACAATGCAATTTCTAAATTAGGGGTCAATTTTGAAAAACACTGTGTCGGGAAATTTTGGGTAGCATAGTCACGTGGGGATTTTCCAAACACATTTGTGGGAGGTTAAAAAAATCAATTATTCTACTCAGTTGAGATTTTATGCCCACGAACCAAATTGTCAATACGTCCCTAAATGACTTTAGGAGGCGAGTTGCAACTCGCCATAAAATTATAACTAGGCCTTCGATGGATGAACCATCAATTGCATTGTACTCCTAACATCAGATTACTGCTAGGGGAACCCCTCCCCTGTGATTCCATTTTTTGGAAAAAAAATTGTTGGAGGATCTCCGGAACTAGGGTTTTGCTTAGTAAGGTACAATGTAATTTTTGAACTAGGGGTCTATTTTGAAGAATGCTATGTCAGGCAATTGTGGGTAGCATGGTCATGTGGGCCTTGGAAAAAAACACTTATGGGAGCTCAAAAAACTCAATTATGTTGCGTGGATTGGATTTTATGCCCCTAGAACAAATTGCTAATGTGTCCCTAAATGGCTTTAGGAGGTGAGTTGTAGTTCACCATAAAATACTAACCAAGACTCTGATGGAAAAACCATAAGTTGTGTTGGACTCCTGACACCAGATTACAACTAGAGGCACCCCTCCCTTGTGATTATGTTTCCTAGAAAATAGTTTGTTCGAGGATCTCTAGAAATAGGGTTTTTCTTAGTAAGGCACAATGCAATTTCTGAAATAGGGATTGATTTTGAAGAACAATGTTTTGGGCCATTATGGGTAGAGTGGTCACATGGGCCTTCGATAAACAAACTTGCAGGAGCTTATAGAATTCACTCATGCTACTTCTTTTGGATTTTAGGCCCCTAGACCAAATTGTCAATATGTCCCTAAATGGATTTAGGAGGCGAGATGCAACTCGCCATAAAAATCTAACTAATCCTCTGATAAATGAACCATTAGTTGCATTGGAATCCTAACACTGGATTACAACAAGGGGCACCCCTCCCCTATGATTATGCTACCCGGAAAATGGTTTGTTCAAGGATATTTAGAACTAAGGTTTTTCTCAGTAAGGAACAATGCACTTTCTAAACTAGGGGTAAATTTTGAAGAACACTATGTTGGGTGATTATGAGTAGCATGGTCACACATGACTTGGCCAAACACACTTGCAAGAGCTTACAAAAATCAATAATGCTTCTCGATTTATATTTTATTCCCTTAGAGAAAATCATCAATATGTCCTTGAATGGATTTAGGAGGTGAGTTGCAATACACCATAAAACTCTAATCAGGGCTTCGATGGATGAAGAATCAATTTTGTTGGACTACTAAAAAATTATTACAGCTAGGGGCACCCCTCCCCTGCAATTCTATTTCCCAGAAAATGGTTGGTTCGAGGATATCCAAAACTAGGATTTTGCTCAGTAAGGTACAATGTAATTTCTAAACTAAGGATTGATTTTGAAGAACACTATGTAGACAAATTGTGGGTAGCCTAGTCATGTGGGCCTTGGCCAAACAAATTTGTGAGAGTTTACATAACTCAATTATGCTGCTCAGATTGAATTTTAAGCCCCAAGACCAAATTGTCAAATGTGTCCCTGAATTCCTTTAGGAGGTGAGTTGCAACTCGCCATAAAACTCTAATGGGTCCTCTGATGAACAAATCGTTAGTTGCGTTGGACTCCTAACATTGGATTACAATTAGGGTCACCCCTCCCCTGTGATTTTGTTTCCCATAAAATGGTTTGTTCAAGGATCTCAGAAACTAGGGTTTTTCTCAGTAAGGCACAATCCAATTTTTGAACTAGGGGTCAATTTTGAAGAACATTGTGTCAAGCCTCTAATCATGCCATAAAAGGGTATATAAAATGAATATCATATCATGTTCTATGACCTTGTATAAAATATAGGGCTTTACACATTACAAATTAGATTCAAGATGAAGAGGGTACTTCAATGCACTATTAATTGGATAATCCTGGGGTTTTGATGTTCAAATAGTCTTTTTCCTTTAGCCTCCATTGAAGCTATTGCATTGAGTCCATATGCCCAAGAATTCATGACAACACTAGTCTTTCTCATTTGCAAGTGATATGGAACCCTACTCTCTCTCTCTCTCTCTCTCTCTCTCTCTCTC